>JARLTB010000204.1:8072500-8077500 GCA_030141615.1 Unio pictorum
CCGTTGTCTTAGAATAAATCAGTGAATGATCATTAACAATTTTAACAACATGCATTGTATTTATTTGCCACTTAAACAGGCAGGAAGTGCCACTCATGCATGCTTTACGCTTATTAAGAGTTAGTGGTTGTTCTTTAAAAATATGTGAACGCATGTCATCAACAATACATATATATATATATATATATATATATATATATATATATATATATATATATATATATATAAACATGATTAGGTCGCTAAGTTTGTCCCTGAAGTCGAAACAGGTGCGTCTTGAGAGCACTCTTAAAACGGACCACTGTGTCTTTGTGTCTAATTTCAATGGGAAATTCGTTCGGCGTCGCCGTGCCCTGGTGTGGAAACGAACGTTGTCCATATGACTTTGTTTTCACCAACAATGAGTATACGATTATCAGAAGAAGAGCGTAAAGATCTAGCTGGTGTATACACATGGGTCAGGCTGGATAGGTATGTTGGACTGGAGTCTGTCATTGAAATATAGCACAGAGAACAAATTTTGTGTTTGATTTTGTATCGAATTGATAGCCAGTATAGGGTACCGAGCAGTGGTGAGGTGTGCTCTGATCGAGGTACTCTAAAGATGATCCGTGCAGCTGTGTTTTGAACTTTTTGAAGTTTCTGGAGTAAATATTGTGATGAACAAGAAAGAATTGAGTTACAATAGTCCAATCTTGAAAGTACTAATGAACACACAAGTGTTTTTGTGTCATAAACTGAAAGATATTTACGAATGGAACTGATGTGTCTCAATTCAAGATATGCAGCCCTGCAGATGTTCATGACATGTTGGTTCAATGTGAGAGTACTGTCTAGAGTAACGCCTAGATTCCGTACTGACTGTGAGAATTTAATGTTGGTGTTGCTGATATGTATTGTCTGAGGAAAATGATGTGAATGAGAAAGTCTTTGTTTTGTGATCAGAATAGCTTCAGTTTTATCATCATTCATCTGCAGCTTGTTACATGTCATCCATGATTTCACATCCGAAATGCACTTCTTTACTCGATGGATGGTAGCATCAACTTCAGTTGGGTGGCTAGACTTGTATATTTGGGTGTCATCAGCATACAATTGGTGCGACACTGGGTGATGATCTATGACACTTGAGAGCGGCTGAGTGTACAGAATGAAGAGAACAGGTCCAAAAACAGATCCCTGTGAAACACCAAAACATACGCCAACTGGGCTGGAGTGTATTCCATTTGCAGATATAATTTGTGTCCTGTTGACTAAGTAGTTCTTGAACCACTGTAATGCTATATTCTGAATGCCGAATACATGCTGAGACGGTGAAGTAATATATCATGGTCTATTGTGTCAAATGCTGCAGATAAATCCAGGAGAGTGAGGACTGTAATCTATCCACTATCCAAAGTAGACAGAATGTCATTAAATACTTTCAGAAGAGTAGATTCTGTACTGTGGCAAGGGCGATACGCAGACTGTACATTGCTAAAAGGACTGTTTGAATTCAAATGAGATACAAGTTGAGTTAGAACAACCTTTTCTAAGATTTTTTATATGAAAGGGAGATTAGAAACTGGGCGTTAGTTCTTTAAATCGTTATGGTCCAGTGTTGGTTTCTTCAGCAGTGGCTTTACGATGGTAGTTTTGAAAAATGATGGGAATTCCCTGATGAGAGAGAGATATTAATAACATCAGGTAGTGAATGCAATATTGGTTCTAAGCAATCAAGCAGCAGTGATGTCGGAATTGGATCAAGCAAGCCTGCACCTAGGAAATTCTGGGCCACAGGCAGCTGACAGAGTTCGTGCCCCTTTCGTGTTTCAAATATGTGCGTATATTTAATCTATCTAGCTCGGGCCCCTGACAAATGCCATGGTTGACACCCTAGTTGCGGGCCTGAATCAAGTTGAGAAGACTTTGGTGCACTTTTCATCACGATTTTCCGTACTAAATCTATAGAAACAGGTTCAAATGCTCCTAACTGTTGTCGCTGAAAGTCTGCATCATACCTGTATGGTGACGAATCAGTTGAAATTGTGATGTCAATCGAAACTCTAATGGTTTGAACTTTGTCTTTGAAGAAATTTTCAAACTGGTCTGGTAGGTCTAGTGGAGAGAAGGTCGTTGGAAATAGTGTACATTTGTTCCTTGACATTGTTAGTTATCTCGAAGAGCTCTTTTCAGCTTAACTCTCCGTGATCTTAGTACTGTAGTGGGATGATTTGGCTAAATGGACTATGTTTGTGGCGTTCTTCTTAGCGGCTTCTTAGATTTGTTTATGAATAGTGAGTCTGCTGGAAAGCCAAAGCCTCTATGCTTTTCGGCGATGCCTTTTAGCAGTGCGAAGCCGGTACCTAACACTGCTATACCAAGGAGAACACTTTGTTATTGATACTCTGCATTTGGTGGCTGGGACATGTTTTTCAAGCAATGAACGCAGGCAGTTATCAAGTTGTTCCGCTGTTGGATGTAGGAACGTTGTTAGGTTTTCTTGGATGTCATGCATGAATTTGGTTCTATTTATCATACGGAGGTTTCTCTTATTAGAAAATAGAGTTGGAAGGTTAGGGACTGATAGGTCGAGATGGCATACAATGCAGAGGTGATCCGATGCAAGTTCGTGGGATACAAGAGTTGATTGCAGATTATTATCATCAGGTCTATAAAGAAACCAGTCTAAAATGTGACCAAGTTTAGAGTAGTTTGGTTAACTGACTGTGTAAGATTGACAACATGGATGGAATCTAGGAGTTTTAACGTGTTTGGTTTACCAGGACATTCATAGTGAAAGTTGAAATCTCTAAGAATAATTAGGTTGCCACCTATCGAATTTCCATACTCTAGAAGATTTTGAAACTGCTCCAAAAAGAGAGATTCGGTCAGCTTGTTTTTCTGCTAGGAGGAGGACGGTAGGGACAGAAAAAATGAACTGACCTTTGTCCCAGTGTGAGCGTTGTTTGGATTAGTTCAAACGATATGTGGCAGAAGTTTAAGGTTGTGTTGTACTTGAGGCATTTGATCATGCAATTCTTTGTAATTACAGTAATTCCACATCCGCGAGAGTTGCGGGGGAACGACTTGATGGAGTAATCGCTGGGTGTTAAATCCGCATACTTACATTCATCTCCTGCGGAATGTAACCATGTTTCTGTCAGGAAGAAGACGTCAGTATTCTGGTCATTGATAAAATTAACAATTTCTGTGCGCTTTTCCGGTAATCCTACTAACTGAGTTTTGAATAATGCAAATACGTAGTGGTATCCCTGGGACAGCTGACACAACGGTTGACGATTTAAGAGGAACTGGAACCAGGTTATTGAAATTAACGGCAGAATGTTTAAGTTGTTTATCCGTTGCGGGCGAAAGGGAGATAACTGGAATTCTTCTTCCTGTTCTACGCCGGCCGGCTTTGAAAGAACGTTTATTTTTTCGCTTCCGTTTACATTTAAGAAATGATGAATGAATTGCCAGTTCGTTCAGTCTTGAGCACAATGTAGTATCTAGAACAAAGGTGTGGTCATTTAATCGAATTAATGAGGATTCGTCGTAGTGTAAGCGGTCACGTGACGGCGGTTTATTCAAAAACAAATTACGTCTCAACAGCGGGACAAAACAGCTGAGAAAAAAATCCAATTGCTCTCGCTTCCAACACGAGGAGATGAACCGACACACACGAACGGAACAGCCAATGCATGATGAAACACAACAATGTAGACGACGACAGAAAACGAGCACAAATATCACAAATATGGTACAAAATCGGAAGAGCCCACTTTCAAGCAGTCAAGCGATGGCGGCCATCTTTCCGGATCTCCGGATATATATATATATATATATATATATATATATATATATATATATATATATATATATATATTTCATGACTAAATAGAGATAACAGTTTTACTAATATTTTCATTATGTATAATGTACATTCAAAGGATTAATGAATGTCGTATAGTGTTTTAGAATTTAGTCCTTTTGGATATATCGTATTAAGACGGTGAATCCAATAGGTTTCCTTTAGCAGACGTTCCATTTCAGAATCAACTATGGTAATAGGTTGAAAAGAGAAATCTTGTGCAGTATGGGAACTCTTGTTAAAATGTGTGGCAACATGTGATGAAAAAGATTGATCGATATAATTTTTTTTATGTCTGATCTATGTTGGTTCATTCGTTTAGATATTTGTTGACTGGTTTGTCCAATGTACTGAATGCTACATTTTTTGCAGTTCATCAAATAAATAACATTCGACGTTGAACAATTTGTATCGCAACACATGTTGGTGTTGTTTATTAATATATATATATATATATATATGTATATATATATATATATATATATATATATATATATATATATATATATATATATATATATATATATATATATATTTATATATATATATATATATATATATATATATATATATATATATATATATATATATATATATATATATATATATACCGCATTCATTAATATTAACATGGCATATATAAACATTAAAGGGACCCTCTGCAGTTTATTGTAGATACATTATTAATTTCCGCAGATTAGTCAGTAGTGACATTTAAAAATAACACTAAAAAGGATTAGTAATGCTCGTTTTTTTTAAACAAAAATAAGAGAGAGAGAGAGAGAGAGAGAGAGAGAGAGAGAGAGAGTATATGGATGTTTTTACTGTTAGTAAGAAGAATAATGAATTAGATCAACCGTAAATATATAAATTATATCTTAATTATCTATTGTTGGTTCATCATTTCGCTTAGTTTTTATACCACATTCATTTCCATTAGCTGGTAGGTTAATAGCTTAGCGTTCATGTAAATGTTGTAGCTAACCAAATATTTGTAGTGCTCTACTTTTGTTATTAACCCATTTTTCATGTATAAAGCACAAGTGTGTATTATATTGCTTTAGTCACTCTGACGAAAATAGAAACTAGACAAA
This sequence comes from Unio pictorum, assembly GCA_030141615.1. Classification (NCBI taxonomy): domain Eukaryota; kingdom Metazoa; phylum Mollusca; class Bivalvia; order Unionida; family Unionidae; genus Unio; species Unio pictorum. The sequence goes on from JARLTB010000204.1 coordinate 8,077,448, forward strand.
ACCTATCAACTTATCAATATGCAAAGGTTATTGTTTAAAATCTACATAAGGGC
>JARLTB010000204.1:8082500-8160000 GCA_030141615.1 Unio pictorum
CAACACAGTGGACCCAGTCAATGATTATGACACTCACAAAAAGGCAATCTCCAGGTGTGACAAACTTACAGAACTATCAGTTTGATCAACCATGCTGGTAAGGTGATGCTGAAGCTCATCTTGAACAGACTGAAACCAGAAGCAGAAGAAATAATATCTGAAGAACAGGCATGGTTTCGGAGTGGAAGAAGCAACACAGAAAAACTATTAAATCTCAGGGTTCTTCTGAAAAGTACTCGCAACATCAACAAGGCAGCTATCATGTGTTGATATATTTCAAAACGGCTCTTGACAGTGCGGCATGTGGCAATGTGGGTCATAATGAAGGAGTAACATTGGTTAAAAGTTGACCAATACCATCAAGCAGCTGTACGCCAAGGCTACCAGTGAGGTAATTGCTCAAGGTTCTGTATGGGACTGGTTCAAAACATCAGTTGGAGTAATTCAAGGCTGTCTCCTGTCACCCATGCTTGTAAATGTCTACTTAGAACGCATCATGAGCAATGCATATAAAGTGACTTTCTTGGCTGTACAGTATCTATCAAGTTGTCGTTTTATTCAACATGAGACTGACTAGTTTATTCACCTCAATTTCTACATATTGTAACGATAAGTACGATCTCAATAGCCTCAATACACATTCCTTAACCGTATCATAATTAGCACTTTTCTGTACTGGCAGTGGTATCAAAATATAACACTAATACTGATGATAATAATAATACTACTAATGATAATGTTAATAATAATAATAATAATAATAATAATAATAATAATAATAATAATAATAATAGTAATAAATTAGGTGCTTTACAAAGTTCTTATTATTATTATTATTATTATTATTATTATTATTATTATTATTATTATTTGAGGTCGTCTGTCTTATTTTGTATTTAGTATATCATTTTATGTAGATTTATTTATTATAAATAGTATTCGCTGCAAATACAAATTGCTCCTATATAACAGTCTCATGAATTACACATTAATTTGGAATAACAGTGATTTCAGACAAGAATATCGTTAGATTATATTATATTGTGATTTATCAAAACTCTTTAGACATCATCAGGCCATCGGTACAATACCACAATCTTTCCAAGGGCACATCAATACGTTCAATATTGAATCTTATTTGAAATACATCTGGAATTCAGTTGGAAGTTGGAACATTACTGGGATTCCGTTGGCACTGTGTACAGTTTCACTTGTGATAGAACGCTTATGACTATTTGGGATTTAATTCACGTTAAGGTAGGATCATTTTAAATTTCTCTATGCATTCTAAGATGTATATGTTGCTGAATATTACAAAACATTTGGATTTCACTCTTTTCTGTTAGTTTATTATCATAAAGTCGCAATATTAACCCCATTTTCATTTAAGGTTTTGTTCATTATGACGAAGTCCAAGTTTGTTTACTGTTTGTGGCCAGCGTGTGCCGAGTCTGCATTTGCAGTAAGACTAAACTGCGATCTGAAAGGTAAATGAGATTCGTCCCTAGAAAAAATACATGACTAACAAATGCATGTTTTTCAGTAGAGTAACCAAAATGCAAGTTGTACAAACCAAACATATACATTCCAAAATAGCTGAAGATATATACTTAGAAATATCAGATAGTGTACTGTTCGTGTACTGTTCTCCTCAATATTCAATAAATTTGTCCGACCCATTATTGTTTACGAAAAGCATCATATTAAAGTAAGCATGAACAATTTAATTCACCTGATATTCTTGCTCGCAATCTGTCGAAAGGTATACTGCTTTTTTGACATAATCTTCAAGTTTCTCCACACGGATTCTCTTTTCCTCCAAATTGTAGTAAACACCAAAGTCATGATAAGGAATCATCCCTGACGGTTGATCAGAAGAAATATATCCAACATTATCCAAGCTTGGAGAAAAATGTATACGTTCGCCATTTCCCTCCAATTCCAACGTTTCCTTGTTTTTTGGTGGTTTCTCGATCGATGTAAACATGCCTTGTACGTTTTCATATGCTCCTTGTGGCAATCGAACATCCGACGTAGTATCTGAATGCATGTAACAAGTAAACCTGTATTTTATAAACTTCATATGTGAGAAACAGTCAAATAAATATTCATAACATCTTGAAAAAAAATTATTGTATGCTCTGCGACATACCGTATTTTATATAAAATCAAAATGCATATTAATCGGTTCATTTATTCACCAATGATCTAACTAGATTTATGGTAAATGCTATTATGTCTCATGTATAATTTCGTTAACAAAAACGAACACAAATGTTGCATCATACCCACATCTGTTTCTTTATTATAGTGGCAGATTTTAGCTATACAGTATAGATTTAGTCTAGAGACATGCCATTGTAATTCTTCTCGCAATCTGTTCCTACCTTGGCTAGAACAGTTTACATTTTCATACGTGTTCAATGTATCATCACTCGACATTTTCCTCGTTTCAGTTATTCCTCTGTGATGCTGGTTTGTCGATGCAAGATGTCTTATCAAGAAGTAATATCAAGATTAAAATATTATTTTAAGAAGTAAATAAATTAATCATGTTAAAATAAGATCGAACAACCATGTACAACCCATGCTTTAAAGCGGTGTGTATTGATGTAATTAATAAACGAGCAAGCAATATAAAGCAACCATAACAACTGATGCTATTGCTAGCATGTGTCAGTATTCACCGACAATTGATTAGTAAATGCATGAGTTTAGATATCAAAGAAAGTGTGAATAATTAAACTCTAATTTGCTCCGATGTGCTACAACCTTTTTCCTAGCCATATGTCATTGAATGTGATTATAGCTCTTTAATGACAGAGGAATAGCAATAAATATATGCATAATGTTTTGTTTTTTTTTAAAATTCTTGCATACACTGATTGTACTGACGTTATTGATCCAATGCGTATAACGTATAGTATCCAATACTTTTAATGAATGCCTATCATGTATAAATGGATGCAGAGATGTATGTCACTTACCTTCTCCTCCACAGTACTAATCCTATGACTATCAGTAGGAAGACAGCTTCCCCTCCCACGCCACCACCAATAAAAGGTATTTTTTCTTCTGAAGCATTGCTATTTTGTTTGACTTTCAAAACGTAAAAATTATGAAAAAAAATGATGAGATAACAAAGTATGTTATAACAACATGCCTTTAAAAATAGTTGTATAAACGCTCTGCAAAGGTGTTTATGCACGACGCATTCCAGCATTAAATCAAAGGAACGGAATGTTTGAACAAAAACAGTATTGCGTCCATGAAAACATTATTATTATACACATAGGAAACCGGTAATCTTTAATATTATAAAGAATTTATAATGCTAACGATGTTTTGCATCTTCTACATATTTACGTTGCAATTTTCACCATTTCGTTTAATCGCAATGAGAAAATATATTGCTCATATTTATAAAGCGTCACGTATGATTTTATGTATCTACCTTCCTTGCAGCTATATCCAGTAAAATTAGGTTCACATCCCATTCTACAATCTCCACTGATGTGCTCACAAACTGTATGATTACAACATCTGCCACATTCCTCGCTGCAGTTATAGCCATAATGACCTTCGGGGCATTCTGTAAACATACACGTTTTTGTTAAAACACAATTAAAATTTGTGTCAAATACAGTCGTATATACAATTTTGGTCTCGATTGGATATATAAATAGCTTGTCCCCAAATTATGAACATCAAAGATATAGTTTACCTTTGTCAACTTCATAAAGACAACATCAGGCCCATTAGATTTGATTTTCTGGATAGAGAGGTCAGCTGACGGTGGAAAGTTGGCAGGTATTTTTTTTAAGCATTTACAACGCAATGGGCATAAACTAAGTATGGTACAGAAGCTAAATCAAGAAGATTTGTAAAACGTAACATATTATTTAATTATCAAACTTATCAAATTTAAAAGAACTAGCAGTATTATTAAATGCATCCAAAATAATCTGAGATGGTTCTATTCAGGTCCACACTAATACAATATTAAATGAGATTAAGATTGCCAACAGTTCTGATGTATCACAATGACACTAACCAGAACACACTTAAATACTCAACAATAGTACCAGAATAATATTTTAGTCCACTGAGTTCCCCATAATTTCAGTGAAATGTCATAACTAATGGCTCCTCTCCAATTGTCTAAACACAACATTATTTACATCTGAAGACATACATTAACACAATAACGTGAAAGATAAATCCAAAATAGGAATGATATCAATTGCTCAGCTGTCTTATATCCAATCACCAATCCTAAAATACAATTTACTCCTATTCGCTACGTGACATTTTACCAGTACGCAACGTCGTAAGAAACCCCGGTCTGCTTGAGATATCTAATGGGAAACATCTTAATTACTTTAATAACTCACCTGACCTTCCTTTCCAATAGGAAACTAGCATAACATTTAATATATAATGAATTAGTACCAATGTTATGAATTATCGTAACACCCACATAAACACCTATTAATAGATACTATGCAATAAGCAGGTGCTAGAATTGACTTAATGTATAATTAATACTATCGTGTACAAAATTAGCTATACAATATTTCTTTATATCTTCACCTTATAGTCATGAACAAAAACTAAAAAAGTTATTGGTGTACAAAACACTTGCGGTTAACATTCAGTTGCAGGAATGAAAAAATAATGATATTAAGGTGAAAAAAGATCACGTTTACTACTAATTCATGAACATCTTGGTCATATTTGTGCGACGAAATGGTAAAAAATCTTTTAAAGAACGTCTACAATATATGGCCGCACATCGGCTTCTTTTGTTACAAAGTTAAAAAAACAGTGACTGTTTTAGAGTACAAAATGTTTTGATTTAGAATCTTAGAATCTACATCTTTTTTACAAACCTTATATGCTTTATTTTTAATTAATGATTTTAATTCCTGTGCAGCATTTCTTGAGTTTATTTGTTAAGCGATTTGTCTAATTGCTGTAAACATGGGTGCAATTGATTTCTTAATAACTGGCACGATAAGGTAAAATTCGGATACAATTTGCGTACCAGGGCCCAGTAACGTGGAGTGAATTGCCCATAGAAATAAGACATAAAGATACAGTGATCCATTTCAAGGCTGCTGTTAAAACTCACTTTTATCGACTTTTAACAAACTTAAAGACCTAATAATGTTCCCTACCTTAAATATTTTCAGCATGTTTTTTATGTTTTCCAATTTCCTGGTGTTTTGTTTTGTAGTTATATCATTATAGATACTGTAAAGCGCTTAGAGCTTCTAAAGATTAGGCGCTAAACAAAGTCCTCATTATTATTATTATTATTATTATTATTATTATTATTATTATTATTATTATTATTAAGCAGGCAGTTTGAACATTACAGGTATTATGCATTGACAATCCTTATATTTGCGCGAGAAAAAACGGAACGACAACAAACAGTATAAAACATTCTAATAATTTATGTTAACTGCTTTGAAGGAATTTTATTTATTCTTTCTTCGTTACAATTTGATCAATAAATAAAGACGACACAGTAATATTTATAATTTTTAAACTGTTAACATGTTTTAACAAATAAAAATAAAAGCTATGCTGAAATCCTGGTGCAGTCTAACGCTTAAAATCAAACGTCTAAAAGCATTAGGTTGTCTTACGGACGTTGAAGGTACTGTTCGTAGTTTAATTTCCTTGTTCTTATATGGATTAAATTAAATGTTTGAATTATAGTTGATGCATACTCCAGCTCATATATAAAATCAACATGGTCACAAGACGTGTCAATGACACAACATCCACATTGAAGTTATTTTCATTGAAACTATCTTTGCAATCTACAAAATATAGTATCTCACAAAGAATGTACGGATTATTGCATTGTCTAAATAATTGATAATACTTACCATTGATGTTTGTTAAAATGTTTGACTTATACAAATGTAGAATAAAGACACATATTTCCTTGAAATCTCATTTGGTTGTATCTCAATACGCTCTGCCTCATTTAGTTAACATTCGGTACGATTAGAAAAGAACAGCGGTAACTTGTACTTGCCATTTATCTATGTAGTATCGAGCGTTGTATGGAGTTATGTAAATATACCTAAGCCACACTGAGGAAAATACAAAACGATCAGCTGCGCATGGTGCAAATCAGTTTCTTTCTAAAATGTGACATTATTCATGCTACTCATACCCGTATCACACATCGGTCCTATATATCCCGAATTACATCCATTCAAACACGTTCCATTAACATGATGGCAACTGGAACCATCAGCACAATGATAACATCTCTGACTACAGTGTAGCCCAAAAAATCCAGACGTACAAACTAAAACAAAAATTTAAAGCCAGAATAATATGCATTCTAAACTATTAAAGTCACGGTAAATAAATAACGTGCGAACATTATACTTCAATACCGTACAGTAATATAGCAGTGTTTCTGAATTATTTCATGTAAAAAGATATCATGCTATTAAAGTCATTAATATTTTTCGTGCTGTTTGAGGTCCATCATACGAAATATGCATTCTAAATTATGATAGGAATAAGAATATATAGCTTTATTAAAACAAATATAACATGATATAAGACGAATTTATTAGACACTGGACAATATTCTGCAGTGGATACAATCATATAATGATTCCGATTGGAGAAATTTGTTCTGGCGTCTTATTGCGCACATAGTAGAATAACCTTTAATTATAGGTTCCTACATTTGTATGGAAAAATTTAAACGAGATTTTTGAATGGAAATACTACACGACTGTTGGAGCGCAGTATATCTATACAACAAAACGAGTTAATATTTTCCCAAGGAAATGTAGTACGCTTTTTATTATATGCTCATACTCTCATTCTACCTAAGGCTTAATTAAGTAAGCACAATAACACTACGCGAAACGAAGTGACTGAATTTATGCCGTATTCCAAATTAAATACAAAAGCGCAGATTCCTTATTATACATCAACAACATTAATAATGCGCACATTACTCCGCGCTGATAATTTAAAACTTAATCGCATGCATGACATATATTTCGAAAGAAAATGGATTTTTGGTTTACTTATAATTGAAATCAGGAATCATTTTTGGAATAAATGCGCATTGCAACAACGTTGCCATTTGATCTGGAATTAATAGATTTTGGGCTTTTTGTCGTTTCTACGAAAGTTGGTGATTATGGACTTTTAGTTATCTATGCCAAGATCATACGTGAAGAGTTCGAGAGAGACGGAGCAGCGTGTTGACATCTGTAAGTGGGTTTTTGTTCTGTCATTGAAAGTTTGAAGTCATAAAATGGTAAAAATATGAAGTCTTTGAAGCGCAGTTATCACAAAAACGCTATGAAATATAATGTTATTTCATTCTGAATGCAGAAGAAGGATATAATTCGACTAAGAGTATAGTAAAAAAAATATTGTCCAATTTCGAAATGTGTAATCAATATAGTGAGCATCCATTTCATGGCTCATATAGCTCGGATTTGCAGAATTAAGCAAGTACATGTTGAAGAAAGTCACGATGTCAAACTGTAATTGTATTTTTTCTATTCTTACCAGCCTAAGAAGACAGTTTATACTTTCTCATGTTATTTGTAGTTACCCAGGAATTTTATGAAATCTTACGTCTCACTCCGGCCTAGATCCCAAACATTGTATTAAAAAAGTTCACGTGGAATTTAGAAAAGCAGCTGGTTTGTGGCAGTCACTGAAACATCTGCTTTATTTCATTCAGAAACAAATTAAAAGAACATAAACTTAAACCGCCTACTTCGTGATTGTACATGATTGGTCTAAAGTCAAAAGTGCCAGGGTTTGTGTCCATTGCTTGTTTACAATTTAAAGTCGTCTCTTTATGAGTGCATTATGTAGTGCGTGAGAGTTCAATATCTTAACATGCATTATTATTCTGAAAATGTAAACTTAACGGACAAAACAATGAGCATACAATAGTTGCATTTTTAATAAGAAAAATACCTATGATTTACCCTTATCACACGTAGAGTCTGTATATCCTGGAGAACACCCATCTATGCAAGTTCCATTAATACGGTGACAGGAAGACTTATTAGTACAATGACCACATTCCTTGCCACAATTGACACCAAACCATCCCGATGTACACTCTAAATTAATGATACATATAACGTTTTAACTACTGTATCCCTGTGAAGTACATGAAGTTGGTTTAGGGTGTTAGGAAACGAGAAAGTAGCATTAATGCCAACTGAGTGCATACATTTCCGGATGTTCATTGGCAAATTTAAGAGTGCAAGTTCATGTATATATCACCATAAAGGTGATCAAAAGTTAGTGCACCATATTATGTTTCGTATTTATTCCTCAAGTGCAACTAGATGAGCATATTATTGCGCAGTATGATGTACACTTATACGTCAAATTTCATAAACAATGTCGTATCAATTTCTTCCGCTACAATATGATTAATAAACTCCATACCATATTTAAGTTGCAACTAAATTTAAAATATTTCATCCATACTAAATTATGCAGAATCTAAATGAGAGCTTGATATCAAGAGGTCCATTGAACCATCTCGATAAAGCTTTTATAATGAACACAAACTAAGAAAGACATGCACAAAAATATCTCATTATCGATCTAATTTTCAAATTTAAATCAACATCTTTTCTAAAATTCAACAACTTTGAATCTTAACGATATCATTTGATTTGGTGGCATACCAATTTATTCTTACTCATAAATATTTGTGTTTAGACAAAGTGAAGTGAGATCAATATGCTAAAATATTTGATGCTGTGTTTAGTAAAATCTATTCAGCGATATAGAAATTATAGACAGAAGAACACCCATCTGCATGCTATCGACTTAATATTATATATCGTTAATGTAATTATAAGTCTCACATCATGTAACATAAACATAGATTGATAATGTAAGTAAAATTAAAAAGTAATTAATTTCTCTGCTATACAATTCAAGACACACTTAGAATTAGATCACCCACATTCATATATATTCTATCAGATGTCCCAAACTATTGAATGTTCCGAATTAATTCGACTGGTCACAAGAGTGGTCAAAATCATTGCTGAGGGCAGACGAAGACGAATATACAACAAACCACCTACGATTTATTGACGATGGCCAATACACGAGGGATCGCATCATTAGATGCAAGCGAATGAATTTAATAACATCCGTGTTACTTACTGTTATGCATATCTTTATTATGCGTGCAATGTTTTAATAATTGTACATTGTTAAGATCACTTGTAAATAGCATGTTAGATAGGTAATATTTGTGCAAGACTGTTTATTTAACTGTTAATTCAGGCTAAAACACGATGCTTACATGGTTTTACGTTGTAAACCCAGCCTTGAACATGTTTACAGTTTGGGTTGGTTTTTCGACTTTGTATTGCAGCACTATTCAGGTTGGGTTTCAATTTAAAAATTGTGGGGAGGTATTGCTAAAAAATCAATAATAAAATTAATTTTGCAACATAGAATCGTTATAAGGTTATTGTGTTTTAAATAAGGAAGAAGATGTGAACAATTCTTCATTTCCATTCAAATTTATATTAAGATTTCTTATTTTTATCCAGTTTCAGATATATTTTAGACTGTGCTTAGATTTACTTGAAGTCGAAATATTTACTTTAATTATTAGCTGGAATTAAAAAGTGTTCAATTTAATTACATTATTGTGATACAGCTAAGCTGTTGACATATATTGACATTCATAACTATTGGTACATTAGGACGTTCAATACGTTCAGTTATTCGGAACAGTCCATTTCGTTGGAATTTCGATAGAATGTTCTGGATTGTTTTATTTGATTCATAATTATGTGTGTTCCTCTTAGAGTTTAATTTTAGAAGTATTAGAATTCAAAAACAAAACTGACTGGATTGGCTTGTTTATGGTACTTTAGGACGATATAGTCGTTTGGAAAGAATCGTGATTGATATGAATTCTGTTAATAAAACTTCAATTATTTTTAATATTTGAATCCATTGTTTTGGAATTGTCTTAGTCCGTAGTAATTTTATTTCAAGGGTTTGAGAAATCTTTTGCGAAACAAAGAATAATTCGCAACACTATCTAATGTTGATAATTGTATTACAGAACTTATCCAGGAAGGGTTAGAGATTCTGGAAAAGAACGAGTTGTTTGAGTTAGCCCTAGAAGAACATGACTCTAATACATAAAGAAGAAATATAAATACAATTTAAATTAAAAGATTGTAACACAAATGTTAAGGTTATGATGTTAAAAGAAATTATTAATTTAGTACCTTCCTTTTAAAGAAAAAAGAGATCAACAATTTCCTTTTCTAAGAGAAATCTGATGAAAATTTACAATGACCACTATAAGATTCGACTTTAATATTACAAAGTGTACTTATTGCCAAAACCTCGAGAACGACTGCACATCGCCGGCAGTGCAATAAAGTACTGATTATGATGTGGATACGAAATGTATCTTAACATGTTATGAATTGTACCTGAGACATATCGAGAATATTTTAGGATTTGTAGAAAAGAAGCTGTACATATTCCTGTGGAATTTGCAAGGGAAACGTAACATGTTTGATATATATATATATATATATATATATATTGTTCAGGAAGGAAGGGTGATCATTAATGAGATAACAGCGGATTATTCATAAATATCCATTAGGATGTCAGGCCTTCAAATTTAATTTGTCAATAAGTCTTCATCTTAGCAGTTTATTTTGGGTAAAGAGCCATCTCAGTCTCATACGAGAACTTCCAAATCTCAATAAGAATTCAGGAATCAAATGTCTCATAAAGACTTATCAGAAATCATTATCTTCCTATGTAATGTTATTGCAGAAAAACTGCATGTTATTTATAACTGTTTCAGTTCTGAAAATGAGCAGCTCAATAAGAAAAGCATTATTACATATGTTCTTTGTTTAAAGATGACATGGTCTCGGTCTTATCTTGTAAACTATACATGCATTGTGTTGAACAAATATGATACAGATTACATTAGGGAGCCTTATGAACCATTCACATCTAAAGGTTCTATATCATTTATTGGAATTCCTTCCAAACCAATCCTTGATAAAATGTTACGGGACGCAGGATCCACTCTAGTAGTTTATTTTAGGCTCATTTATCTTTGTTTCAGAAGACATCAACTAGTGAATGTGTTTTTATTTAGGAAGTAGAGTTCGGATTTGTCAATGCTCATCACTTTTGTATACATTGTCAAAGGAAGTTGTCTCAAGAACCGTGGTTATCAGAATAGTGTTTCTTTTCCGATTAAGGGTTTTCGTAAATAACTAGTAAACAAACTAGCTGGAGATAAGATTGTGGTTAATTCACTTGTAACTGAAAAGCCATTTTTCAATCAGAAGGTTGATCCCATTGAAAATAGAATCCCTGATTTATACACTGCTTGTGAATTTCATGGGGATATGCCGAAAAGAGCTCTTCAGAATGACGTCCATCATGAATTATTTATTTAGCTGACACATCTATGGGTCAGTGTTTTGACGAGGGCTGCTTTTCCTGGTATTGTTTAAACAGGAGGTATTGATCACATTATTCTCTTTGTATGTCTCATTCCCTCTCTTCGAACAAGGGTGACAAAAACAATCACTCTTTTTCGAGCAGGAAAATGATCGTGCTATCTAATGTGGGTTCAGGGGGTTATTAGCGTACATCAATCACTACAAGTACCAGTTCTTTCGTAACAATTGGAGTCCTAAGAAGAACATGGAGATACCCGATGGATAAGAGTTGTCAGAGAGCTATCTAATTATAGCTCCAAAGTCATATCGGAAACAAAATGCGCAGTTTACCAATTGCGTTTCACTTGGCTAGTATTTTTGGAGTCAATCAATAAGTCATATCACAAAATACTGAAACTATTTTATTGACTGAAAATTATTATTATTTAGAAGTAGTGTAGAACTTGTAGTAAAACTAAATCAGGACATACATACGATTAATCTGCAATCTATTCCTGCACTTGTAGAACTACTTAGAAGTATAACGGTCGACTGTACCTATACCAATATTATTATTCAGGCAATCTATACTTGTAGACCATAATATGTGCGTCCAAAAGATCTGCAGTGTCATTTATTTGTGGTATATTAAAATTAAATCTGTATTTTAAGCCTTGATATGATCTCAATTTAAACACATTTGGTCGATCAAAATCTGTACAATCTGGTGAATTAGGCATTCATCAGTTTAAATCATTTGGTTGTTTCCTTTAATAGCATGCAGATTTGGAACGATTTGATCAAACGTTGAAGAATATAATACTGTTAAGAAACGTGACACGATGGTGCAGATGAGACTGTTCATTTGCTCAATATCTGCCAATGAATCTATTCAAGATTCATTATGTATTTTTCCGTTCGAACTAGGTTTTTAACATATTTTTTATGGACCAGTGAATTTAAAAAAGAATAATTTTAAATTAAGTTTAAATATGTTATTGATTATCATGAATTAAACGTAATTCCACTCTGTCATAAATACAATCTAAAGGCACTTTCAACCTGATGATAGAATTCTTATCCATACTACAAAATCTTCAAAGATCCTTGTACAATTAAAAACAAAATAAGGGACATTGAAACTGCTTAATATAGTTACCAGAAGCAACGATTTGATATAAATGTGCTAAAGGATTGTGGTTATAGTTATAGCCCTGATGTTGTTGAGTTAACGCCATTTTTCAGCACACGATAGGCTATACATGGCGGCCAGTATTATTTGTGGAGGAAGAACCCGGGAAAACCACCGGAAAGAACCACCGACCCACGAGAAGCTACCGGCAAGCTTTCTCACATAACTACATTAGCCGAATCTTAGACTCGAACCCACGCAGACAGAGGTGAGATGGCAGTGGTCCGTAACGGACATTGCTTTAGACAACTCGGCCACTCGGGGCACTGTTATAGCCCTGTAATGATTCAATAAACGTAATTGTCCCTGTCCCATACAGGGATGGTTTAAATGATGGAATGCAATCGGACTTTATTGAGACTTTGGCTTAACCAATCATTGGAATTCAAAAATAATAACACAGCCTGGTTCCGGAGGTTGCACATCTACAGCCGCAATAAAAGTATGAGTTGTGAAGAACATTATGTGAATATGAACCCTTGCTTCTAGCCGCTCTAACAAAATTTCTACCATGACGTTCAAGTTGTAGATTCTTTACCTGTGAAAGAGCATCCATCGATACGATTCTTTTTAAGAGGGAATGTTTGAAAAAGTTTCAATATTTGCGAGAATTTTTCTTATTGAACCCATCAAATATGAGACATTGTATTCTGGTCGTGAATCTAGAAAATATTTTCAGCATGTGTACTGACTATAGAAAAGTTACCAAAATGTCTCTAAAATATACTTATTTAGAGTACTAAGAATCGCTTGATGTGTTGTCAAGATTAGAAATGGAAGCTATGTCACCAAACTCATCAATTCTTTAAGCTTCATATTTCAGTCAATCATTTAAACCTTATGTTGATTCAAGTGATCCAGGGGTTAGTGAAATATTGACTGAGGAAACCAAAAATGACGAGGATCATCTAGGATGACATTTCTTCAAGACAACTTAAGCAATCAACAGAACATCATTTAACATTCGAGAAGGACTCTTTGGCTTTGGTAATAACTTTGCTACAACTTTGTGAAATGTGTGTTACTTCATCTCCTTTTCCGAGTATTGTATGCAGTGATGACAATCAAATTACTTTCGTTAACAAAATCAAAAGCAAAATTTAGATAGTGTTATGGAAGTATTTGACGTTACATGAATACATCTTCGACATTAGGACCATATAGGGAAATGATAAGCTAATTGCAGGCGAAATTTCACTTGCATACAAGAAAAAAATGATGCTTTATGTTGCATATTTATATATACGTTATGTCATTCATTGGCATCATTCTGTTGCTTTATTGCTTGAACAAAATTGATTGTATTCATTTTCTGTTTCTTGATGAGGTCAGGGGAAAGTGCACACATTGCTATGTGGACAAAATACTAGTTTGAAATAGTGTGAATTCATTACGGATTTCATCATTATGTCACAGAAATACTGTTTGCATTTCTTCACATTCAAGACTTTTCGTACATCAGCACACATATCATACATTCGGAACATTGTAATATTTGGGACATATGATTAGGATTATTTTGGACTTGATACATAGCAATATTAGTGTCTCTTTAATTAGCATTTTACAACACAGAAAATTAAATACATTGTTATGTTATACAAAACGTGATGGTTTTGTTTGTTTCTTTTTCGTATTTGAATGCTAACAGAGTTATAACTATTGACTGCAATAATCATGCTTAAATGTTACTGCGATAACCTCGGACTGTTCAGGCTTAAATAAGATAAGAGATGTTTAATACGATTAAGATACATTAAAAGAACAAATGATGTACACTTGGTTATGTTATGTTACTGAAGTGCCCCAAGAAAATAATCATATTATCTCATATCAATCAAATTCAACTTATCTTTGTTATGTGTGTCTCTATGGAAATGGTCAGAACTTTTGAATGATATAAATACTAATTACTACATTCAACATTAGGGCATGCAATTAATTTATGAAAACAAATTGTCAAACAATTAGACGTAAACAGTTCAGGAAAGGCAGAAAAACAGCGAGGAAATGAGAACATAGCTTCTGAATCACAACTGATTTAAATCATATTGCTCACCATTAGTACAGGTATTGTTCATCCATCCAGGTAAACAACCATTATTGCACTGTCCAGAGTCTCTATCGCATGATCCGTCTCCACCACATTGACCGCATGGTTTATCACAGTTTACACCAAAACGACCTAGAAGACATCCTTCAAGACAAATGCCATTTGATATATTACATCCTGTGGCTACCCTACAGTTTGTACACGTATGTTTGCAATAAAGCCCCCATTTGCCAATGGAACATTCAGAACAAATTCCTTCTAGCTGAGTGCATGAAGTGTTTTTATTACAATAGTTACATTCAAACCTGCACGAAAGATTCCACCATCCTGCTTGGCAGCCATCTACACATGTTCCATCTGATGCATTACATAGTGTTCCTTGCCGACATTTGCCACAAAATTTCACACACACGTCACCCCGGTCTATATAACATACTGTTTGAAAAGATAGCAGATTAGAGCGTAACATAAACGTAGTACATACATTTCTTGAAGAGAATAGCGCATCTGTTGATTCTAGTTAGCAATATTTAAACTAATATTAATTGAACTATAAATATTGAATGTTTGATAACAAACTTGAATCTACATCGGATGTATAATATTTATTCAGATCATGTTCGATGCAAAGATATGTTTGTGATTTGCTAGCCTGCCATATTTCCGTTTATGGCGGTAACATAATCAACCAATCAGATGCTAGAGCTCCAAGTTAATGTGAGTAGATGTTACTCTCATGAGTTTTCTATGATTAATAAACTGGACTAGCATGATCTCCAGATTTTCTAATGCCATTATCATTGAGGAGAGGAATCTACGCTATTACTTATAAACAGTATTTAAGTATAGGATATTCTGCCAGTTTATATATTTACTACGTGTTGGAATGCTACGTAATGAAGAACATTGAAATTCATTTATTCTTACGAAATACGCGTTGTGAGTATTTTGATAAGACTTTTGGGTGTTAACTCGTAATGTAGGGAATTTTAGATCACTTACAGTTGCACTTGCTCCCCTTCCAGTTCTCCGCGCAACCTTTTGGACAGTTACCGTCGATCTTGTTCCTTTTGTCTACTGGGTTTGCACAGAAGCAAGGAGACTCGCAGGACCAGCCGCAGAGGTTGTCTGGGCAATCTATAAAATAATACTCAAACCATTGTTGGAAAGAAATAATTCAAAGAAATTTGTCTCGGTTGTTCATAGTAGCTTACAATTATTTCAGGAAATTACGATCAGGAAAAGACACAAAGACAAATACAGGCAAAATGAATAAAGGAAAGGAAGGAAAGAATGAGAAAATGCTTTCCAGTTGGGATGAGACATGAACGGGAAGAAAATAATTAAAAAAATATTTAAAAACCTTATGTCAAGCAAAGAATGTAGCAATTGTCCCAAAAAAACAGTCTTTGTAAAAAGTTCAATTAGATGATGTGTATGAACGTCGATCACTAATCATCTCAAAATGAAATCAATCGGTAATTTACACACTATTGATTCAATAATATGTTAGTGCTTAAATATATTCCGATTGCAATGTTCCCTTAAACAATTGTAACGCTTTTAAAAGTGTTATTTGGTTTGTAACTTCCATTAAATTAGCAACAAAGCTGAAATATCTCAAAAACTGAATATATTCAATACCATTGTCAAACTGACAAGATCTTTATATTAGAAATATATTTAAAAGAAGACGAAACACGTTACCTTGTTATCCATTGATACGGTATTAATATAAAACTTAATTCAATGTACTCGTCGACTTTATTATGCATTATACACTGGGTCACTGAGAAACCAGTTAAGATGTGGTACTATTTTAGGGCAAAGAATCATTATCGAACGAATTATATGTGTCAAGTAGGTAAAGACAAACAAAACGTCAAAATATTGGTTTAAACGTACTGTATTACTGTATTGCCATATATATATATATATATATATATATATATATATATATATATATATATATATACATACATACATACATATATATTGAGTAATGGGACCATCATACGAGTCGCTACAACCCAGAATAATCCCTTCCAGTAAAATCAGTCAGTTACAAATGTACACAGGAGGATTGAATTTATTATGGTGTCATGCAATTGGATGTAAGCATACATGATTAAGATAAATAACTGAAATGGGGACGTGTAGGAAGATAATGGAATACATTAATAATGATGTCACAAATTGTAAAATATTGGATCCAAAAGATGAAATCAGAAAACAATTTAACGTCAAAATATAAACATCCTGTCGGTCCTGTCTTTCCATATCAATAATGGAATAATTCATTAAGTATAGGAATCACGCATTGAATAGACATGAACTATATACATTGTAAATGTAATAAAGCATTTCGTATTTAATTGATGCTTTGGAACAAGTCAAAGAATCGTATATTAACATTCAACTAAAAATCCTTATCCATACACAAAATTGTTGCAGTTACTGGTGTGTAGAGCTGGTTTATATTTCTTAGTTTGTAATATTTATTTACCAGTATGCAGTGATGTGTATATTCTAAATATTCACCACAAGCGTACTGTTACAATCTTAAACTAAGTGACAGAACGGACGAAAATCACAAAATATTATTTCCCTTGAACAGAAAGTGAAAAGTTAAAAAAGTACAGTATTGTCAAATCCCTAACAGTTATACAAATTCTATATGGAATACAAATATGTTAAGTTTCAATAGAATACAAGTGGAAAATTCCAATGTTAAATGCATTGATATTCCCGCCGTAACTAGTTGTTATTGCTTTAGATTGTGGCAATGTGCCAAGAGTCGTTCGAAGTATCACAATAATAGCATCCACAATACTCTTGTCTGACTTCTCTATTAATCCAAATTAAATGGTGTAGTACAGGAACATTTTTTATGATCATTTTGTAAATCCTGAGAAAGAAAACGTTAAATAAAAAAATTCAAACCATTTAGAAAATGATGATAAAATGGAGACTGCTTCAAGATGGTAAGGCAGCATTGAATAAATTCTCATGTAAATAACATTGCACTAAATGTAGACACCATAATATAACCCGCATGTAGGTCAGTCCTCTCTCTAAAACATTCAATATTGTTGATGAAGGAATTAACATGCGTAAATCTGTATTGTAATCTTTAATTCACGATCAGAGAGAAATATTATAAATGTGTATTTTGTAATCTCAAGTACAAAAGTATAATATATATATATATATATATATATATATATATATATATATATATATATATATATATATATATATATAAATATATATATATAATATGTCATTAGAAAAGACAAGAAATAAGACAAATTAAATATACATAGCACAACAAATTGGAACTAAAAAGAAAGACTTAGACAACGAAACTACTATTAGCAAACAAATGTGTTTTAATTTTATACGACACAGCATCTTATGAATGACACTAAATAAACATAAGCGATTATTCTTCCATACAACTGAAAGTGCATGTGCAATCAGATTATCCTGTCCCTTTCTTACATCCAACAGCGGAACAAATTGATAACTGCCTGCGTTCATTGCTTGAAACACATGCCCCAGCCACAAAATGCAGAGTATCAATAAAAAAGTGTTCTCATTGGTATAGCAGTGTTAGGGACCAGCTTCGCACTGCTAAAAGACATCGCCGTAAGGTAGAGAGGCTTTGGCTTTCCACCAGAGTCACTATTCATAAACAAATCTACGAAGCCGCTAAGAAGAACGTCACAAACATAGTCCATTTAGCCAAATCATCCCACTACTGTACTAAGATCACGGAGAATTCCAGCTGCAAAGAGCGCTTCGAGATAACTAACAAACTAATGTCAAGGAACAAATGTACACCACTTCCAACGACCTTCTCTCCACTAGACCTACCAGACCAATTTGCAAATTTCTTCAATGACAAAGTTCAAACCATTAGAGATTCGCTTGACATCACAATTTCAACTGATTCGTCACCTTACAGGTATGATGCAGACATTCAGTGACAACCGTTAGAAGAATTTGAACCTGTTTCTATAAATTTTGTACGGACAATCGTGATGAAAAGTGCACGAAAGTCTTGTGAACTTGATCCAATTCCGACATTACTGCTGCTTGAGTGCTTAGACCCAACATTGGCTTCACTAACTGATGTTATTAATATCTCTCTCTCATCAGGGGAATTCCCATCATTTTTCAAAACTACCATCGTAAAGCCACTGCTGAAGAAACCAATACTGGACCATAACGATTTAAAGAACTACCGCCCAGTTTATAATCTCCCTTTCATATAAAAAAATCTTAGAAAAGGTTGGTCTAACTCAACTTGTATCTCATTTGAATTCAAACAGTCTTTTTAGCAATGTACCGTCTGCATATCGCCCGTGCCACATTACGGAAATGACTCTTCTGAAAGTATTTAGTGACATTCTATCTGCTCTCTGCTTTGGATAGTGGAAAGATTACAGTCCTCACTCTCCTGGATTTATCTGCAGCATTTTACACAATAGACCATGCTATATTAATTAACTCTCTCCAGCATGTATTAGGCATTCAGACTATAGCCTTACAATGGTTCTAGTCCTACTTAGTCAACAGGACACAAATTATATCTGCAAATGGAATACACTCCAGCCCAGTTGACGTATGTTGTGGTGTTCCACAGGGATTTGTTTCTGGACCTGTTCTCTCCATTCTGTACACTCAGCCGCTCTCAAGTGTCATAGATCATCACCCAGTGTCGCACCAATTGTACGCTGATGACACCCAAATATACAAGTCTAGCCACCCAACTGAAGTTGATGCTACCATCCATCGAGTAGAGAAGTGCATTTCGGATGTAAAATCATGGATGACATGTAACAAGCTGCAGATGAATGATGATAAAACTGAAGCTATTCTGATCACAACACAAAGACTTTCTCATTCACATCATTTTCCTCAGACAATACATATCAGCAACACCAACATTAAATTCTCACAGTCAGTACGGAATCTAGGCGTTACTCTAGACAGTACTCTCACATTGAACCAACATGTCATGAACATCTGCAGGGCTGCATATCTTGAATTGAGACGCATCAGTTCCATTCGTAAATATCTTTCAGTTGATGCCACAAAAACACTTGTGTGTTCATTAGTACTTTCAAGACTGGACTACTGTAACTAAATTATGTCTGGTTCATCACAATATTTACTCCAGAAACTTCAAAAGATCAAAACACAGCTGCACGGATCATCTTTAGAGTACCTCGATCAGATCACACCTCACCACTGCTCTGTACCCTATATTGGCTATCAATTCGATACAGAATCAAAAACAAAATGTGTTCTCTGTGCTATATTTCAATGACAAACTCCTGTCCAACATACCTATCCAGCCTCACCCATGTGTATACACCAGCTAGATCCTTACGCTCTTCTTCTGATAATCGTATACTCATTGTTCTCAAGGTGAAAACAAAGTCATATGGACAACGTTCGTTTGCACACCAGGGCCCGGCGACGTTGAACGAATTTCCCATTGAAATTAGACACAAAGACACAGTGGTCCCTTTTAAGAGTGCTCTCAAGACGCACCTGTTTCGACATCAGGGACAACCTTAGCGACCTAATCATGTTTTGTATCTTATATGTTTTCAGCATGTGTTTATGTTTTCCAATTTGATTGTTTTTGTCATTTTTTTTTCAGCAGTGTAGTCATATCATTATTGATGGTGTAAAGCGCTTAGAGCTTTGAAAGATTAGGCGCTATTCAAAGTCCTCATTATTATTATTATTATTATTATTATTAGTAGTAGTAGTAGTAGTAGTAGTAGTAGTATTAGTAGTAGTAGTAGTAGTAGTAGTAGTAGTAATAGTAGTAGTAGTAGTATGTGTCACTATTGTATTCCTGCAGCAACAAACTCTACCTTCACCATGTCTGATGTTTGTGTTTAAAGTAATGTTACCATTACATTTGATTCACTTGCATAGCCTTCAAAAATGTATGCAAAGATGATTATGGAATTTAACGAGAAATATAAATTTTTTTTTGTTCTCGAAAGTTAGTTTATGCTTTATGCGAGAACAGCATTACTTTCGTGTCAGTCTGGTGGAAGTACAGTAACAACTACCTTGACCTTTCTTTCAATCGTTGGAAATCCTGTTTCAGTATATATCACCCATCATATACATACTACATAATAAAAGGTCACAAATCAAAACCGGAAGTACGGTCTCCGCAATGCGTTGACTACTTGACTTCGGCATTATTTAAAACAAAAATGGTTTGAACTCAAGATTGGTATGGAGAAAACAAATCTTTCAGACAATTTTACGAAAGTCCCAAAACATGACACGAATATTATGTTTGAGATCAATCGCAGTACATATCTTTGAGCTGCATAAAGTTCACGACATAATGCGTATTGATAATGGTATTATATTCATGTTATTTGTGTATATTTGGTTGTAAAGATGCTTCAAAACTTATGGTCATAACGTTTGCAACATATTTCAGTAGCAATCATTGCTTTCTGACTTCATGATTTTGTTACTTTCACAGGAAGATATAGATCTATGTTTGAGCACGTAACACATTAAATATCATGTGAAGTAGTGTATCTATGAATGAGTTCATTAGTTTCAGCATAGGGTGATTTATTTTATCCACGTGCATTGTATTGTGCTTGGCAAATGTGCTGAGTACATCAATTATATCTTGTTTTGAAACTTATACTTATTTCCAATTAGTATTCGAATGTATGCTCGGTAGACTGACGTTGGTATAATTAAGCTTCGCTAATCAGAGAGAAAGGAAGTAAAGCTGTTTGTTTGCGCAATATATAACAACAGATCCACATTCATGCTCCTGTCTCGGATTATTACTAGTAATTACAATTTGAAACTTTGCCTTTTCTTGCCGAGCTGTTCCAGTTCAAAATATCACGCAACCATTATCAATTTGAATATACGATGAAGTCAACAGGGTAACGGAAAAAACGCACAACACCACAACTTCCTTTTTTAGTCGCTCAATCTTTATTTGTAATACGATTATTGTTTCAACATTAACATTGTTATAAAGCCATACGTCTCTCTCACAACAGGAGGATTCATAATGCAGCATGTTAATTGATTAAATAAGTGCTAATGAAGTGAGTTATATTTTCATGAACTGAGATAATTAAAATGGAAAGCGTCCGTAACTTAATATATAATAATGGAATCTAAAAGTGTTATATGTTACTTTGGTATTCCAAAGTGTAACATTAGGCATTCTTTAAAAATCGTAGCCTCTCTGAAACATTTTAAATTCAGCACTGATTAAATATTCGTTTAAATCGATCATAATAGTGGAATTATCACAACGTTTCAACGTGTGAACATGCACCGATTATTATATTTCCGCTAGTTAGGTACTGCTAATTTCATTTGTTTGATGTGTGTATGTGCGTGTTGCGGGAGCATCAGGAGTGTTAAATACATACCACCGTAAATAAAAACCTCACACAAGGTTAATATGCTCAATGATGTATCTGTCAGCTCTATCTGGATAATGCTCGCTGTATCGCTTGACATGTTTGTGACTTCAGTTAATTTGTCAGGGGTCACGTGAGGATGTTTGTATACCCTAGCAAAGCTACCATTCATTGCGAACGAGATGGAAAATCCGGCGAGTCTTTCTGAAATATTAAATAGTTAAATTTAAGTTTTGATTATAATCTCAATGTACACACTTATACATCAAAAGACCTGCCTCAAACTTGAAACACTATTTGTTGCAGTTCCGAACAATTGTTCACAAGTCAACACCTTGTCTAATGTGAAAGAGACAAATACACAGATTCCACGTACGCACTAAAACGAGAAAGCCCAAGAAAAATGTATTGATTGCCAGAGATGATCCAAATTACGCTGCTAAAATAATTCTCTATCGTTTACTCCACACGCACGTATGAACGCACACACACACACACGCACATATAAATTTCATGTCTGATTTACTTTTTGGCATATAAGAAAACGAAAACATGTTAGGCTTAGGTGTTTTCGATGATAATGTGCAGTAGACATGGTTAATAATACTTTGCAAATTACGCGTAATGACTATTTTACTCGTTTTGGTTTTATTAATAATTTTTAAATGTCGAAGTTTGTCACTGAACTTACGGTTTTAAAACCGTATAGTCTACTGTTGCGAGCATAATCATATTTGTATTGATAACCAATGGGTCAATGTGTATGCCATCAAAATATATATTAAATCGTTTTAACAGTGTTACTTTGCAAGATAATATGTGAAATGACACAGTTAGCCTTATATTATAAATACAGAAATATGTTGATAGTCTAATACAAAACCAAAGAGAAAGGACCTTTTCGTTGTGGTTTTTGTTTTCACAATGTAGATGTTTATTTTTTCTTCAATAGACTGGGCAACATAAAAAACATGTGAGATTTAATAGAAAGGGCAATTGAAGATTACTGCATGAACAGTCAGTGTCTAAATGAATCAGTTACAAATACATAAGGACACCAGCGCATTTTTTAGCAATGTAACAGTTGGCTTAAGTATACTGTTTAAAACCACAAGAATACGTACATTATCATTCATTCATTTGTTCACAGCAGAGCGAATACGTTAGCAAAGCAAAAACTGCCAACAAGGAACTAAATCATCTCACATCGCAAATGGATTTAATTTATTTACCATTTACCATTGTGCAGAATAAAGGACTGTTCGCCCGTTCCATCTCATTGCACTATGAATATAGCGCATTGATTTATATGTTATTGTTATAAATTCTTAAACGGACGATGACATTTTAATAATGTCCGTTTATGTTTAATACCGTATATTGGTAAGCGTTTGTGACTTGGAATGTTACCACCAGAAAGCATACAGAAATAGTTAATTGTATCAATGATCAGAATATCAAGGTCTTCTTCTCGACCAAAACATAGCTAAAATATCAGACTATGAGGCCAAGTGCATGGATCTAACACTCACCGCTTCCTCCATCAAGTCGTTCCCCCCACCAGTCTCGCGGATGTGCAATTGCCGTCATCACACAGAATTCCATGATAAAACATCTTAAACACAACATAACCTTCAATGTCCAAACAACATTCACACTGGAACAAAGGTCAGTTAAGTTTTTCTGTCTCTACCGCCCTCCTCCCAGTAGATACAAGAAGCTGACTCAATCTCTCTTTTGGGAGCCGATTCCGAATCTCTTGGTGAATGGAAATTCAATAGGGGCAACCCGATTCTTTTTGCAGATTTCAACGTTCACTTTGACTATCCTGATATCCCACACACACACAAACTCGTAGATTCAATTCATGTAAATAAACTTAAACATGGTTTCATTTTAGACTGGATTCCTCATATACCTGATGAAAATAGTCTACGATCCACCCTTGTAGCTCACGAACGTGCATCAGATCACCTCTGCATTATATGCTATCTGGACCTATAAGGTCTTAACCCTTCATATTTATTTGCTACTAAGAGAAACCTCCGTATGATAAATAGAACCAAACTAATGCATGACATCCAAGCAGACCTAACAACTTGCTTACCTCCCACAGTAGAACAACTCGATAACTGCCTGCATTCCTTGCTTGAAAAACGTGCCTAAGCCACCAAGTGCAGAGTATCAACGCAAACATGCTTTCCGTGGTATAGCAGTGTTAGAGGCCAGCTTAGCACTGCTAAAAGAGATCGCCATAAAGCGGAGAGAATTTGGGTTTCCACCAGACTCATGATTCATAACAATTATATCTGAAGCCGCAAGGATGAACGTGACAAAGATAGTCAAAATTAGCAATATCATCCCATTACATTACTAACATCACGGAACTTCCAGCTCCAAAGAGCTCTTTAAGATTATTAACAAACGACTGTCAAAGAATAAATGTACATAAATTCCAACTACCTTCTGTCCAGTAGAACTTCCGCACCTGTTTGCTAATGTCTTCCGTGACAATGTACAAACCATTAGAGATAAGCTTGACATCACAATTCCAATTGGCTCGTCGTCACAGCAGAGTCACGAAACAGAATTGCAGCAACAACCGTTAGCAGACGAACCTGTCTCTATGGATCTAGTACGTACAATCGTGATGATGAGTGCATCAACGTTAAGTAAACTTTATCCAATCCAATATCACTCCTGCTTGAGTGCTCAGATCCAATAATGCAATCACTAACGAATGTTATTAATATCTCTCTCTTATCCGGGGAATTCAAATCATGTTTTAAAACTGCCATTGTAAAGCCTCTTCTGAAGAAACCAACACTCGACTACAACGATTTAAAGAACTACCGCCTAGTTTCTAATCTCGTGTTCATATAAAAAAATCTTAGAAAAGTTTAATCCAAACCAACTTGTATCTCACCTGAATTCAAACAGTCTTTTAAGTTATGTATGGTCTGCATATCTCTCTTGCCACGGTATTAAAACTACACTTCTGAACGTAGTTAATGACATTCTCTCTGCTTTGGATAGCGCAAAGATTACAGTCCTCACTTTCCTTGATTCGTCTGCTGCATTTGCCACAATATACCATGATATATTGCGTCACTGTTTCCAGCATGTATGTAGCATTTACAATACAGCCTTACTGTGGTTCGAGTCCTATTTATTCAACAGGACACAAATTGTATCTGCAAATGTAATACTCGCTCGTCAAGTTGATCTATGTTGTGTTAAACAGGGGTCTGTTTATGGACCTGTTGTCTTTATTCTCTACACGCAGCCGCTCTCAAGTGTCAGCGATCATCATACAGTGTCTCACCAACTGTACACTGAAGAGTACCAAATATACAATCTAGCCACCCACCTGAAGTTGATGCTACCATACAAGGACTAGAGAGCTGCATGTCTGAATGGAAATCATCGATGACACGTACCACGCTGCAGCTTAATGGTGATAAAACTGTGGCCATTCTGTTCCAAACACAAAGACGTTCTCATTCACATTCTTTACCTCAAACAATAAATATCAGTAAGACTAAAATTAAATTGACACAGTCAGTACCAAAGCTAGATGTGAACCTGCACAGTACTCTCACACTGCACCAACATGTCATGAACATGTCCAATACTGCATATCTTGAGCTGAGACGAATCAGCTACATTCGTAAATATCTATCAGTTGATGGCATCAAAACACATGTTTGTTCATTAGTACATTCAAGACTGGACTATTGTAAATCAATTATGTATGGTTCGTCTCAATATTTACTACTCCAGAATCCTCACAAAGTGTAAAACACAGCTGCTCTGATCATCCTTATAGTGCCACGATCAGAGCACACCTCCCCGCTGCTCTGTACCCTACACTGGCTAATCTATCGATCCATAATCAAACACAATATGTGTTCTCTCTGCTACGTTTCAATGACGGACTCCAGTCAAAAATGCCTATCTGGCCTCACCCATGTGTGCACACCAGCATGATACTTAAGCTTCTCTTGTGCCAGTCGTATAGTCATTATTCACACTATGAAAACGATGTCATATGGACAACGTTCTTTTGCATACCAGGTCCTAGCAACGTGGGATGAATTGCTCATTGAAATTAGACACAAAGACACATTGATCCCATTCAAGAGTGCTATTAAAACTCACCTATTTTGACTGCAAGAGCAAAGATAAAGAGCTAATAATATTTCCTACCTTAATTGGTTTCAGCATTTATTATGTGGTCTAATTTCATGGTTTCGTTTTTTGTTATTTATAGTCATATCATTATAGATGTTGTAAAGCGCTTAAAGCTTCTAAATATTAGGCGCTATATAAAGTACTTATTGTTATTATTATTTTTATTATTATTATTATTACTGTTATTATTATGGATGATTAAAACAGAACCATTTTATATATTACACAAATGACATAAATTATTGTTTCTTTCTAATGTCTAAATAGCAGATTAAATTTTTTGTCGCAGGTGCTCATAGTTTTGTGAGATAGTTTGTCATTTGCTGTTGAGAAGAAAGAACTGTTAGCCCTTTTTTAAATTGTGCAACGGACAATATAAAGACTTTCATATATCAACTGGTTACTGAAGTCATATTCTACGTCTTGGTTTGAGTCATCTTTCTTCCCTGTAATGAGTACATCTTTAACATTTGAGGTTTCAATTTGTGTTAGCTTTATGTCACTCTGTAGTGACATTGTTAAAAATATTCGTTACATACTAATATTGAATAAAATAGTGTATGTAAAAACTGTTTACCAAATAGTATTATGTAAATACTATAAATTATACACATTTATTAATATCTTTCATTTTATGTGATTTATTCTCACCTGCACAGCAATGTTGTCTGTTAAAAATTACTATTCTCGAGATATAATACACCTGCTCAAGGTTTACCATCCACCGTGGAAACGTCTCTTCTATTGTGTGAGTACATGTATTGTCACCATATCGTGTACTTGTTCCTCCGTCCACAGCCCTAGAAGCCACGCCATTATATGCATCACTTGACTGATTTGCAAATCGTCTGTATGCTACAGTACGACCTAAGAGGTGTAACGTAATTATACACATTTTGTTAAAATCAATTCTTACAATAAAATTTAACAGATGGATAGCTAATCAAGAATATAAAGACTATTACATATTTAAAGGCATCAAAAGCTAGGCATATAATATCACACCAGCATAATTTGTTAGATTGACGATGGTGAATAACCTACCACGACATATATGCAAAATACCCTGTAAGTACTGTACCTATTGTGATGTGGTAGCGTCGGATACAGATTGCAACAATCAGCTATGTATCAAATATTTGTTAAACACTCCTAAATACACATATTTCTAAACAATATATTATTGCTTACAAACATAATTAACGCAAGAATTGTCAGCCAAAGTAGCAAATATAGATATTAACATTATGAGTCGATTCTGCATCAGGTGGAAATCACTATTGTCCAATAGTTTTCGATATTGACCAAACAGGTTATGAGAAACGTTAGGAAGAAAGAAAAAAAAATCCGATACAAGTTTGACCAGAATAAAAGAATGAAAATGATTGAAAATAGAAAGCATATATATGAAGTGTGATAAAATGAACAATTTTCCCGGAAACAAGTAATTTGTATATTCTAACAGATGGATCTGAGCATCCATTCAACTGAATATACTTAAAGCATTAACCTCCGTAAACTCGGACATCACATAGTTCCAGTTTTGTCTGTAGTTCCGGTATGGTTATCACAAGGTGCTTCCCGACCAGTTCTGAAGTGCACAGGACATGTGTGATTTCGCTGACATTTTTATTAACACTGTGATTAAAACAGGTACTATGAAAATCTGCTGGGGAATTAGACGAAACATTTCCCACTCTTACTTCAAACCCTTTTAGGGAATCTAAAACAGAAAAGGAAAGTTAATTTTGGGATATGATATATAATACAAAAACAGCGGTGAACATTCATAAATATAGCAATTTCTGTTAGATCCAAACAAAAGCAAAATCGCACACCCTTATCACTATTTAACAGAACATAGCATGTACATTAGTAAATATTACCGTAAACAGTTACGAATCTTTCAATTACGATTTAACTCGTTATCGCATCATATGTGCTCAGTGCCAGTCAAATACAAATTATCTATACTATAGATGAAGTAAACGTTTATTTTTTTTCTCACATTATAACCCAAAATAGCAATGTGTCTGATCCCACTAGACCGGTGTTAAAATAGGAATAAATAGTTCTGATGTAGACAAACCTTTTTGAAAAGCTAAGACAAAACATGAGGACCAGGATGAGGATGAGATGTTCATTTTCAGAACATTCTAGGTTGTAAACCAAATCGTGTCTTTTATTAACACAGATCCAAGTACATACGTTTACAAGTATTATGTAAAGGTCTAGTCTACTATCGTGAATATATATATATATATATATATATATATATATATATATATATATATATATATATATATATATACATCAAAAACGTTAATTTAATTTTAACTGGCCCCGTTAAAAGTGCTTTAGCCCAAACGTTTTGATTTCCTTGCCTGATTTTTGAATTTCCCATCTCTGAGATAATTAAATATGTTGCTATTTAATAGATTTAAATCGTTTTAGTTTATTGTCATCCTGCTTGTCAAAAGGTTTACTTGTTAACTCTGAATGATTGATAATTCACCTTGAAAAGATTGACCACTTCATAAGGTACGCAAGATTTTAATGGGTCAATGTGTCCATTTTCTATTTATAGTAACTTTATGTAATATGGTAAATGTAGTGATACTTGTTAGAATTATGTCATTAAGAAACGGATGCAATAACAATTTTGATGGTACAATATACCTCGATGTTGCATCCATTTAACAATATCCAGATATATACAAATATGGCCAAAGCAAGGATAATCTTTCCTTATAAAAAATAACAAGGATTTGTTATATTGGTTACCAAAAACATCAATGTATTCACCTTTTAGAAAAAAACATTACACTAGCGATTTTCTTTCCTTCTGAAGACATGCAGTTTGTATGTATTCTCTTTCAGGAATGGCAATAGTTTCTTTGCAACGATAACGATGTGATGCCAAATGAATGCATTAATTTTGGAAGTAACTAACAAGTAAATGAAGATTTATATTCTATGAACAAGGAAGATGGTTATACCATTTGTTAAGATATTGTATGATACTTACATGAACTGGCTAAACAAACATTTAAACTGTTAGAAAAAGTCTGATTATATTATTATGTTCTAACAAAAATGTGTTCTTAATGCAACGTACATTCCGAAAATGGATACGTAATGATATAATGTGATTTTGCATCCGGTGAACAAGTTACATGGCGAGAATTATAAATTCAAAACGCTTACAAGAAGTATTATTTTGCTAATTAATTCATGATTTCAGAGACCGAAACATCGAGCGTAAGAAAATTATTTGCTGTATAAAATATGGAATATACGTTTAGGTAACTGTTCATAAAAAATATATTTGAGATATACAACATTTCGGAAAAGACTTAAATGTCCTTACGGCATTCCTTTCACAAGATACAAAGGTCAGTCGGATTTATATGTTTTGCATCCCTTCAAACAAAATAAATTAAAGTACGTAGTTTCTTTTAGATTAAAAAGAAGTAAAAGAAACAAACTGCTATGATTATGAGACCATAATGCTTTTTTATAATGTTAGTCTAATGCCCTATCATCAAAGTCTACTTCTTCAACAGATCTAAGACAATGCACATTTATCTAATGTTACCGAATATATTTAATGATAAGATCTCGATATATTTCTTTTCTGTTGAATCTAAGTTTCCTCTAGTAAACAATATGTACAACAAACAAAAATTAAAATTTAATTTATTCAAAAAAGCATATTTCCTAATTCCGTTGCAGTTTTCTTTACCATCCATTTTTGTTCTAACTTGATCCATTATCCTTTTGTATATTATATACGTTCGTATAATCCCTTGGAACATTCTTATTTATTGATGGAATATTGTAAAAGGTATTAAAATTAAATAATATCAACACTTTTATTAATTGTTTTCCCCTTAAATATATTTAAATACTTCTATCTATGTATTGATTAACATTACAAATGAATTCCCATCACGATAATGTCTTTGCTTGTTTAAATATTCATAAAGTAAATTTATCTGTTGTAATTGACATATGTACATCACTGTCTGTTCCAAACAAATATTCTTTGGTAGCGTTATTGTTTTCAGTCTAATTGCAAATGACTTTTCATTTAGTATTATCCTTTCGCTAAAGGAAGAATATTTTTCAGGACATTCTCTATTTTCAAGGTGAACAAAGTTATGTTTTCTATCTTTTATTCAAGTCTCCATTTTCCTTTTTATTGATTATATGTTTCATGTTATTTGTAAGATATTCTTTCTTGTTGTTGATTGTTGTGTCTGTAACCGAGCTACTATTGTGTTTAAAAATAGGATTTAAGTCAATGTTTATATCCATAGTACATTACTGTGCATGCTGCTTTTTATTTAAACCTACCAATAGACGAGTCTGATTGAGGCATTTAATTTATTTTAAAATGGTATTGCTGTTCAGAACCCTTCACACATTAAACAATATTTTAAACATAATAAATGAATGTTAACCAAGTATATTAGGTCACTGTTATCAATGACATATCTGAGATTATGAGAACTGTCTTCTGTTCAGATTGAATTGGATTCATTGCATGGCAATTGGTATAGTTTTAAAACTTCAAACATTCAGATAATCAACCTTTGATGGTTTTGAAATGTTTTAATTACAAAGTTAATTCATATATTGGCACTATATCCGCTGACTATGCATACCTGTGTAACTTGCTGACCATGTTATTTGTTTTGTATGTGATTGAGGCATTTATTTTATTTTAAAATGGTATTGCTGTTTCAGCATTAATAAAAGACGATAATATGAGTGCCAACTATTGTATTCCAAAATAATTGTAAGTATTATAATTATATCTTATAAACAAATCAGTGGGTATTTCGTTTTTGTTTCTGATATTAGTCTTTGAGCCCAATACTAACTCACTGATAATTATCTTTTCAAGTTCTTCAATATCATTAAAACTAGAAAAGACATGTCTCACCGACGTTAATACTTGGTGAGTTTTATTTTGTAAACTTATTTCATGAATATATACAAAAGGTTTAATAGCATTGATTAAAATGATTAATACTATTTTCATCTTTTGATACAAATCTTTTATCTCAAGTCCACTAAGACAATTTTATGAATTTTCTTCTATTGACAATACGTCTATTCTAACTTGGAAAGTGCAATATCAATATAAAATGTTACACCAAGAGACTAATTACCTTTTGTTCTACTTTATATAATTTCTTTTTACAGATACTATTATGAAGCTCATGATATGGCTGCTGGAAATTTTTTATCCCAGGTATTTATTATTAAGTTATGTCAAACCATTACGTTTCGTTTTATATATGATCGGTGTTTTAATACGTCCAAATTAAGGTCAACAGTTTTCTTCCGTTATCAATAATAGCAAATTGTAGAAATGTTCATATAATAATATATACTTTATTGTCATTCTTCGTAACATATTAATTTGTTTGTAATGTATGTGTTTACTTTCACTTTGAATGGGCTCGTTATGTTTGAAAATAGAATCGAAACTTCTGGAACACCTGTTTACTAGCTGGTTAATCTAACCTTTTAACCTTCCATTCCCATATTCAAAAGCAGGGCCATTTAACATCAGGCTTTTGCTTTTCAATATGTCATCTAGCATTGCACAGGTTAAACAGATACATTGTAATTAATAAATTTTAATTTGCAGGAAATATGCTTTATATTCTCTCATTTTTAATAACATTCATAATCCTTTCTGTTTCCAAGTTGTTAAAAACGGACAAACGAAAGTTGCAAATTTATTTATTTTTAAAGATGTAACAATATCTTTAATATTATGAACGTATAAAATTACTGGCGGGTATCCAGCTTCTCCTTAGTTTGAAGATATTTTTCAAAATATATGTAGTCACGTTCAATGTATACCATCTTTAAGTTTTTTTATATTATTTTTATTCCTGCAAAACATCAACATATTTTTCAACTTGCATAAATGTTCTGGTAGCATTTTGATTATGTCCCTATCATTTAAATATTCATGGTTTTGCCACTTCCTAGAACATTACTTATAACATTTTCCTTTATGTTGTGCCAAAACAATGCTTTCTGGAATATAATAATATAATATAAATGGTTGTCGAACTGCTTCAAAAAATTAGAAAGTCTTGTTGAATCATTTCTCAACTGTATACAATAGTACTGTCCAACCTGCTGCCCACGGGCTAATTTTAAATGGCCGGCCAGAGCTATAGCAATGTTTTATGCATTTATGTAAAAATGGTCCATAGACTACTTACTTCTTAACCGGGTAAAAAACTGTGAACAAGTGTTTATTGTCGTTGGTTTTATGTTTTCGGCAACGGTTCTCGGCTTTAATTGGTCCATGGTGTCAAAAGGTTTGGCCAGCACAGGTATCCAACAATTGCCAGATATTATATAATTATTATAATTAATGTCTTCTCTGTCATTTGTTATCATGTTGTAAGTAATTGAAGCTATTCGCATGTATAAATTGGCTTATAAAATAATCATAATCCATGTTATTAAACCAAAAATCAGTTTGAATTTCTTCAATGCCAGTGAATGATGGGGACGTATGAATGTCTTTTTCGAAAAGTATTGAAAAATTTAAAGTTTTTTTTTCATTCAAGTATCTAAAAACGTGTTTCTTCCAATACGTTCATATATATTACGTATAACACATTAACTGAGCTGAAGCCTTTGTCTTTGTGTAGTAATACTGATATAATATCAAACTTACCGGGACTATTAGAGAATATGACAAGTCCTGTTATCCTGTAAAGACCGTTTAGGTCTACTCTCCACCACTTTTCTCCCGTCTGATTAGTCTCACTACAAGTGGACGGATCGCCATCCACTACCTTCTCAGAGCCGGTGTTTGAGGACTGCCATGCTGTTTTTTTGAACGCGATATCACCTGGCAAAAGGACATACGTTATACAAGTATAGTATGTGAAACGAATAGACAGGGAAATAAAATATAGAATAGAGCAGTAAATGGTGAAAACTTAGTTTTAACATTGATTTTTATATTCTGGCTTCTGCACATAACGCACAGGCGGTGCGCAAATTAATTTATTTCCCTTAGCATACAATACTGTATGCATTGTTTGAAAAGATTGATTTAGGAAATTAACTGTACAGTAAACATAATGTATATATTAGCTTCTTCTTTGCATAGACTTAATTTAACACATGCACAATGAATGAAACGTTTTAACAAATCTTTTTCAAGTGAGATGTACTTTTATAGTTGTATCGTTTTGCGAGCTGCAATGCACCTCTTTTAGCAGTTGTATAAATTGGCTTATAAAAGAATCATGATAAATATTATTAAAATAAAAATCAGTTTGAATTTCTTCAATGCCAGTGAATGAGGGGGAAATATGAATGGCTCTACGATAAGTATTGAATATTTAAAGTTTTGTTTGCATCCAAGTATGTAAGAAACTGCCATGCTGTTTTTTTGAACGCGATATCACCTGGTAAAATGACATACATTATACAAATATAGTATGTGAAACAAATAGCCCAGGAAATAAAATATAGAATAGAACAGCAAATGATGAAAACTTAGTTTTAAGATTGGTTTTTATATTCTGGCTTCTGAACATAACACGCAAGCGATGCGAAAATTAATGTATTTCCCGTAGTAAACTATACTGTATGAAGTGTTTGAAAAGATTGCTTTTGGAAACGAACTGTACAGTAAAAACAATGTATATATCAGCTTCTTCTTAGAGCTATATACCTAATTTACCACATGCACACTATGGCAATGAATTAAACGTTTTAACAAATCTTTGTAAGTGAGATGTAAAGTTATAGTTTTATCGTATTCGGAGCTACAATTTTCTTTTTTAGGAGTTGTATAAAACATTCATTATTTTCGAGGAAAATGAAAAATGTATGTATTTTGCAATAAACGATTGGACAGTAAGGACGATTATAATTGTCAATGTCCTGTTACAGTAATTACTGTCAACTTTAATGCCGGTCTAGCTTTGATGAATCCACTTAAAAAAACTTTCGGGTTTCTATTCTATTCCCGATTCTCTACAACAACAAATCCTAGATTCATAGCTATGAATCCCATCCCATAGGTACCCATGTCTTGTCGAAACAAATTTACCGAATAAATGCATACAAAGCTTTAGCATGTTCGAGACAGAAGACATACAAAAAAACGTATATTACACACATATCCTATATTGATGATTTTGAAGTTTAGTGTATGTTTTAAAATGACGTATATCAGATTATATTACCCACTTTGTATTCCTATTTTTCAAGATACTACTAGGACAGATAGCCTCGAGAACAAAATTAGTCTTGCCATTGGTACCCACTATGTAATTATTAATATTATATAACTGATAAAATCAAATACATCAATCGTTATATCATGATGTTAACATGCCACTCTGTCTCAAATACTTATTATGACATAAACCACATGAAAGAACGTCTTATTTCCATGGTTACTATCTAGGTGGGCTATACATCGTATACAAGGTCATCACGTCTCATATAACACAATATAACACAATAGAACACAATATAACACAATAGAACACAATATAACACAATATAATGCAACGTGCGCATATTATCACTACACAGTTTGTCTTGAAAAGGTTTATAGCATAAAGTTAGTTAATCAGATTAGTTAATCAGTTAATCAGTTAATTAGTTAATTAATCAGTTAATTAATCAGTTAATTAATCAGTTAATCAGTTAATTAGTTAATCTGATTAATTAGTTAATCAGATTAGTTAATCAGATTTGATTTATAGCATAAAGGCTGGATTAAAGTTAGTTAATCAGATTTATAGCATAAAGGCTGGATTAAAGTTAGTTAATCAGATTTATAGCATAAAGGCTGGATTAAAGTTAGTTAATCAGATTTATAGCATAAAGGCTGGATTAAAGTTAGTTAATCAGGTTTATAGCATAAAGGCTGGATTAAAGTTAGTTAATCAGATTTATAGCATAAAGGCTGGATTAAAGTTAGTTAATCAGGTTTATAGCATAAAGGCTGGATTAAAGTTAGTTAATCAGATGTATAGCATAAAGGCTGGATTAAAGTTAGTTAATCAGATTTGGAACCAACTCCTTCTGCAGATGTTGTGATATAGATATATCACCTAACGTGTGCCTTTTATAATGTTAATTGATTAAATTGTCATTTGTATTATAACTTTCACAGTTTGACATTGTAACTTGTTAGTGAAAGAATAAAGATATCGACACAGTGGTGAAAGCACATTTAGAACTACTTTATCACATTTAAACAGTACGTATGTGCTTATGTCTGTTATTAAAACCCGCAATTCCATATCGTGGTCTGTTTGACTTTCCTGTTACATCTTTTCTTTCACTCTACCACACTAAAGCATGACGTACAGCTCTAAAACTACTCTATAGTTATGGGTTGTTTGTTTGCACATTTTCAATGTCATTTATTTTTGCAGCTCAAAGGAAAAAGCTTGCTGTATATCTGTATGCGTTAAATTAATGAAAATGACTTGATGACCTAGTCTTCAAATATTATACCAATGAGGTCTCTAGAGACAGCAAGTTTGATAAGGCAGAGAAAAGGGTAATCATAAAGGTAAACAAATATTGTAGTATATAACCATTTGAATAAACAGGTATTTCAGGCCCAACTAGATACACTTGCATTGAAGGTGTCATGCATGTCGGAGATGTCCTTCATACATTCAGAGTTATCTGATGAGAATTATTTAAAACATTCAGATTTAGTAACTTTGTGGGGTGCATATCAAAAGAGTATTATTAAAGGCTAGGGCACACTACCTGTATTGAAAGGTCATTGAAAGTTGATAAAAATATATTTCAAGTAATTGAAAAGCTCCCTTAGTCATATTAGCCACAGTTTTCTTACAAAATAAAGCCAAGAAGCAAATATAAATGAAGCCAATAACTTTATAGAGTAGCAAGGTGATTTGTTGGTGGTATAAATGTCACGATTACAAAAAAGGTTGATTCGCGAGGTTAATGTGCAATATAACGATATAATCAAGGTTTTCATGTTAACATAGGAACAAAGGGAAGAGCAGTGGCCAGTCTTCCAGCAACGCTTAGTACTTTAGATGCCTACCTAATGTGAACGGTAACCTTACGACATCCTAGGTGCTATATCCAACAAACTCAGGGATTAAGCTGAAAAAGAATCATCCACTTGAATTGGTGAAATATGTCCAGTTGTTTTATTTAGTGACTTCCCTGACAAACTGACCGCTGATGGTTCGGCTGATCTGAGATGGTTATTCTCTACAGTTATGCAGGAAGAGATCCTGGCAGCGTTATCTGGGATTTAAATCAGCGATCTGATGCTACAATAATCGACTTGACAAATGGCATCTTCACAGAAGCACACACTAGAGTAAGCGTGCGTTCAATGATCATGACATTTGTTTCACGAAAACTTTAAACAGAAGCTTGCTATATTCATGATGTTCTGACGTTTAACAAGAACCTTGACGAACACTACGAGTTTCTGAATGTGGTGTTTGCTCGACTGTGAAAGACCAATCTGCACCGTAACCCTTTAAATGCAATGCTACTTCCCTTCAAGCAAAATATCTTGGTCATTTCTTCCCTAAAGAAGGCATTAAAGTAGATCAGAGCAAGGTGACGGCAATGTCCGAGTTTTCCCTGCCCAACTCGCGTCATAATGGGAGTGCATGTTTGGTCCGTAATTACTATCGCAAGCTCGTCGAGGGGTTTGCTAGCACTTTCACACCCTTAAATGGGCTCCAACAAAACTTGTCAAAATTTGTCTGGAATCTGTAATGTAATAAATCTATTAGGACTCGTAAAACTGCATGGATCACAAACATTATCTTATGTTACGCTGACTTTGAGAAATAATTCATCCAGTACACGGATACAAGCAACATATTAATTGGCTATATTATTAGGATAGTCGGGTTAAAACATATAGAAAGGGTTTCAGGTTCTGAGAGAAGTGCTTAAAAAGTCAAAAGTAAGTAAAATAATCAAGCATCATCCAATTACATGCATGGGATTAGAAAACAAACAAAACAAAGCTAAGCATATATATATATATATATATATATATATATATATATATATATATATATATATATATATATATATATATATATATATATATATATATAGTTACGTGCTTAGGCTCGAAGAAGCAGCAACATAGAAAGACTAAGCTGTGATCTGATACAGGGTAATTATACTAACAGCGATTACCCAAGAAAAATCGGATAAAACAGCTTTCGTTAATGACCTCGCAAATCTGCCCACTGACAATCCCAGATCAAAATACATTGTATGATGGGAGTAGAACATTCTTCATAATTGTTTACGATTTTCTATAACAAATAATTAAATATAAATATTGTGCAAATGATGTCGGGTGTACTGTTTGAATAAAATTATCCATATGTCCAACCTACCATACTGACATCCGGGACCCATCCATCCTTCAGCACATCCTTCCTGACACGTCCCGGTATCATTGTCGCATTGCACATCAGCGACACAGTGACATCTGTAAATACATCCCGGACCAAATTGAGGCTGATTGTTGTAACCACCTCGTGGACATTCAAAACCTGAAACATTTACATGTGTTTATGAAATGAAGTAAACGGCAAAGTTAACATAACGTATTCCTCACATTTAAAATATATAATTTGAATTAATGTGTCAAAGACTTCTGCTCCTGTCTGTCTGTTTCTATATATGTATATACATGTGTGAATTCAAAAGAGTTGAAGCACATAAAAAAGATGTAACTAATATGTTTCCTTTACCATAGAATATACATTTTCCATTTTGGTAAGTGCCAGAAAATACAGTTTAACACAATGACAAATTGAAGATGGAGCGGTCGCTTTATCAGAAGATTTGAGGTTTCCAAAGAATTCGGTGCAAAAAATATGTTGATTATAATACCTCCATTTCCTTTTCATTAATTCAGTTTAATTATTGAAGGAAAATTGCAATTTTGCTGTTGGCATTCAGAAACTGTATTTCAGAATTTTATTTTCATTCCAGCAGCAATACTAGTGTAGCGATCTATCGAATGTCAGAATTTAGAAT
This sequence comes from Unio pictorum, assembly GCA_030141615.1. Taxonomy (NCBI): domain Eukaryota; kingdom Metazoa; phylum Mollusca; class Bivalvia; order Unionida; family Unionidae; genus Unio; species Unio pictorum. Next base: position 8,120,961 of record JARLTB010000204.1, read on the forward strand.
TTCTGAAAATGTCATAATGCTTGCATATATGTGGTTTAACTTCACTCAAAACAATAAAATAATTGATCATCATTTGCATAATTTAAATACCTAAAATTAGAGCTAAATAAAAGTGTCCGCTTTTATTCTGAATTCCACAATTCCCCAAAATCTAGGCAACAAGACAAGTTGAAGAAAATTAACAAAAAAAACACAACTTAAAGTATAAACGCAACGTTCAGAAAGTTAATTTAAAATGCAACTCAGAAATTTGGTGAACTTTTAAATGAACGAAATATTAATTAAGATGCGTGTATTTTCATATTTGCTTACATACAAACGACTATAAGTTTATGTCGTCGCCCTGATTGTCTGCAGTATTCAGTCCGTAAAACAACGTTTTGCTTTTAGAGATCAAACCTCAATTGCATGTAGGTGAATATATTCATTATTATTATTATTATTATTATTATTATTATTATTATTATTATTATTATTATTATTATTATTTCAATAATTAACAGGATTTTCGCTTCCACTTCAATTGACGTTATATACAGTAATAAATTTGGAGTAAGCGTATTTGATAGCGCCCCGTTTTAAGCAATTCTTAGACTTATTTGTGTGATTATTGGGATTCGTCGCCAAGGAAATATTCATAGCCCGAATAATTAGCCAATTATTAGGAGCAAACATCACGGAGTCGAGTGTTAGTGAGTTTGAACCATGCCATGTTTCGCTAGAAGTGAATTTAGGTCCAAGCCGAATGAATGTCCCTGGTGGAATATAGTCTATATTAAAATAGTGTTATGGCTGAGTTGGCAGTATTTACGGTAGGAAACCGGTAAAATTACACAATGTAATCAATACGTTGGGACTTGGTTGATACCGTTCATGTGTCCATATTGGAAAACAGGCATAATTATATAAGCGTAAAACACTATTTTTGCTTATCTGAATGAAAATCAATATAGATATAAATATGAAATAACTTCTAGAAGTAATTAAATCGAGTTTTGTCCAATAACGCTGTTGACCGACAATGGGGTCAATGCTTAAAATATTTGAAGGATAATTTGGCCTCCGCACCGGTCATTGCAGATAGTGCAGATATGGCTGAAACGACCAGATAGGACTCCTGAATCGAGACTTCGTACGGTAAAGAGTGGTTACTCAGAAATATGAAATATACATGGATATATTCCAAATTGTTGGAGGCTTAAGACCTACCGTGTTTATTAGTATTACCCCCTCTTAATGTATGAAAATAAAACTTTTAAAATTTTCAACGCTTCGCAAAAATAGTTATTTTTTATTCCATGTGCCGCTTAATACCATAAACAAGTATCCGGATATGTATTCTGTTGGTTTCCAATGATTTTATGTTCAAACGATCCAAATTTATCTCAAAATATGCCGTAACAACAGACCACTGTTCTGGAACGAAAGAGGCATCAGAAAACGGGAAGCCAGAAACGGTTATTTCCCCTGTCAGTCCTATACCTAGCAAAGGTGCGGTTAATGGACTTTTGGCAAATTCTTTTATCTGTGGTCTCGAATTGATTAGAGCAACATTTTGTATATAAAAGCAGACACGTTTGACTTTCTAATTTACAACTCATATTGTATGGAAGTGTTTGGAAATTTGGGGTAAACATATGACTTCAGCGGGATTCGCGCTAGGGTTTGACACCGCTCGGTCAAGTGAATACCCCTGTGCGTGTAACAATACTATACCCTTCGAATAAAAATCAAGTACCTCAAAATACAGGTGCAGATATCGTGTAAAGAAATTTAATTGCTTTTTATTTATATTGGTTATTGATCTGTGATTATGTTTGCCTTCCTGAAGGTACAATTAGTAAATTCAAATTACATAGGCACAAATATGTATTGTGGAGAACCTACTTTTAAGCTAATGAACGGTTTGTGTCATGTAAGCAGAAGCCACGTTTAAAGCAGAGAAGAAAACAAAACACAGATAGGCTTCCTGTAAAATACTATAGTTTGTTGGACAGACGTATTAAATATGTGGACAGTAAAAACATATTGACAAACATAATATTACTTATAAAATGTACCAAAAATTAAAACGAAATGGAAATATATTCAACATGAAAGTAAGTGATCATAAATACTTCGGTTAAAGCACGCCTAAGAGACCCATACAATATTCATTACTTAGCTCACGCCCTTGTATTATATATATATATATATATATATATAAACATAATTGGACAACTATTCTTTCGGTAAAAGAGAGAGATATGACGCTAGTTTTATCCAGATCAGTATCATCTTAGACACTTGATAATTTCCTGATAGATGATATGGTGTTTGCTCTCAGATAAAACATAATTTACTAAACTGTACCATTAAATATCCGAATACAACTAAAGCCATGTATGCACAATTCCAACCGAATATATTTGACTTTCTTCCAGACCCTCATTACTCGAAAAACAACTTTTAAGATTGAATAACCGATTGGTGGGGAAAATGAACAGCATTGTACATTATGTTTCTAGTTCAGGTTGTGCGAGATCAGCGGACCAATTTACAATCCTGATTTTAAATATCATGTGTTAATTCGTAATGAAACGCAACTCATTGGCTTGAATTTGTTTTGGAACATAATACATATTAAATTGAAAGGGCATACTGATGGGTGGGCTGGTAAAGTGGCGGATTAAGTATCCATCCATCCATCCATCCTGCAGATGTTGCTGTGGAATTAATGTCGTTTTTTAGCATATTAAATACTATATATGGCAGCCGGTTTACCGGGCCGAGAATGAATCAGGAAAATCCGTGTGAAGAACCCCCGACCCACGGGAATCTACTATTACGCTTTCGCTCATACATATATAGCCAGAGAATATGACTTGAACCCGAATGGACAGAGATTGAGATGGCAGTGATCGATAAAGTCGGACTCTTTGTATTCAAGTAATACGGAGATAGAGGGTATGGATAAATTCATATTTGTGCATTTTACGTAAAGAAATAATACAAAGACTATTAAAAATAAATCTTAAAGTTACTGTACTGTCATGAAGTGATGTATTGCGAAAGAAATTCAAAATAATTTAACAATCAATATACAACTCAAATTTTGTGTCTACATCTTATACAAAAATATGAGAACAGTACAAATAAAATTTGAAAAATACTGGACTATACCATTTACACACGGTCGAGTTAATATCTGTTGAAGGATATTCATCCAAGACTTACAAGTCTTTTTAAGTCTAGTATGTGCTTTGTGGGGTTTACTCTCTGAGATAGTTTTAGTGTTTTAGTCTTGCTCGCTTTGGATTAAAATTAAATGAGTAAAATAAGATGTGCTTCAGGAAGATTCAGAACTTAACATGAAGATTACTATGTGTGATAATAAGTAGGCGCTTGTCTGTATTCATGTGAGCATTGTTCTAATTATGTATTGAAATATATCTCTGCCACATCCTAACTAGAAAATATACAATCGAAGCATACATGTTGATATTTATGAGAAAGGAGTGAATTTAAACACGCACGCAGTAATTTCATAATTGTACTGAAATGTGATGGCACATTTGTTCACCTATATACAAGGTACTACTGGATAAAGCGAAATACAAATGATAACTGTTCACAGTGGACGCCAGGAGTATATCCATAACATAATTATTAAGAGAATCCACTCTCAGACCATTACGTTTGCATGAATATATGTTCACATGGTGAACAGAGCATTGTGGGTTACCCAGGGTGCAAGGATTCCCAAGAATGAACCCAATACTACTGACCAACACTAACCAACACTCACATATATAAGGATCAACAAGGTGGCCAACAGTACTGGCCATTTTATGAAACAATCAGAGGAAAGGAATATATGGTATAGTTAGAGCCATTGGCAATGCATGTGGATTATCATCACATAGAATATTCCGCAATCACACAATACCATTACAATAACTCCACCTGGAAAGGTGATGTGGAGGTGTACCATGCTTCACGCACAAGCATATTATCATAAAAAGAGTACAATCCCTCATGCATACTGCCATAGCATATAAAGTATACTAACGGGTTAAAACGGGAAATGGTTCTGGACAAAGCTCATATATACAACTCATTCTACCTTAATGTCATACATATACCATACCCCAAACCAGAGGAAAAAAATGTTGCCAAGCGGCTAAATGCAACTTTCGTAGATTACGACATACAACATTACCAGTACCTCACTCACGTCGGTGAGACATGATTGCTTTATGTTTTATTTTGTATATGTCATCGTATTAAACATACCAAACTGAAAACGAACTTATAAACCAGTTTCAGAGAAGACGTAATCTGCGTTAATTGCTAAGCTCTCCGTAAAGCACCTTTCATAATTAGTTAATGTGTCCAGTAATTAGTATTACTTCTGAAACAAACACTCCTCGAAATGAGAAAATGCATAAGATTTGTGTGTGTGCGTATGTGTGTATATTTCTGTGATTTATGAAGCCAACCTGAACCAACAATCTACAAAACAAGAAATGAAAAGGCAAGATTATCTAGGCGATAATTTATTTAATTTACACAGATGCATAAAATGGTACATCTCTCTCTCTCTCTCTCTCTCTCTCTCTCTCTCTCTCTCTCTCTCTCTCTCTCTCTCTCTCTCTCTCTCTCTCTCTCTCTCTCTCTCTCACCAGATACAATCACATCTTATGTAATGAATCGAACATATTTGGGTTAAAGTACTATATTTGTGTGGAAATAATATCATTGAAGTTCTACTTACCAATATTAAACAGGATAAACCACGTGGAAATAAGAAGGAATGCTGATATTGTGTGCATCTTTTAAAACGATCATCACATTTAGTCTGGTTACGGTCTCAAAATACGCAGTCAAAAAGGAAGTTTTTAATGTGCATGTAATTTAATACATTTCCTTTCAATGTTCATGTGGATATTCACGATTTAATACTTTTATTTCCTTGATTTAAGACCTGCATCATACATTTGAGTATATTCACACATGTAAACTGTGTTATACAGACTTTAATAAATACATGAGTGTAACGAAATCGAGCTAATACCCTATGAGACTGAATTGGTATGCAAGAAATAACAAACACGTATCAGAGTGACAATAAAAACAGTATTATTCTCTCACAATAATGATTAATAAACATGAAAGTCAACATAAATGCAAAGGTACATGATATGGATCCAATAGAAAACACATGATAAAGAACAGATAAATAATTTTATTATTCAATAATTTTAAATTTGTCTCAGATAATTAAACACTATAATGAAATTCTTATAGTCCGACACTATACTGACATTTCTCAGTTAAACACGTTGACTTTATAGTCAAACACTATAATGAAATTCTTATAGTCAAACACTATAATGAAATGCTTATAGTCAAACACTATAATGAAATTCTTATAGTATAGTCAAACTATATAATGGCATTTTTATTAGTCGAACACTAAGACCTTCTTATAGTCAAATACTATAATGAAATGCTTATAGTCAAACACTATAATGAAAACACTATAACGACATTATTATATACGTGTCCAATGTTTACTTGACATTGGATACGTCCTTGACCCGCTTTCCGGCTCTGTCACTTCAACCATCCAGAATGTTCCTGCACATATACGAATGGCGTGCCATTAAAACAGAAATATGATATACTAAAACTCTAACACATACATAATACGTCTTCAATATTAGTTATACTAGCGACCAGATAACTTATCAACAGGAGTATTGGATATGTGTTCATATCGGTGTTAATAATCCGAATCGTGTCATCTCTCGCTACCAAATTACACAAGTCATACACTCTTGATGATTTAAATTACAAGTACGATACAATAACGCAAACGGTTAATACAACATTGAACGTGTTTTCCGAAACTGAATTCGGTATTAGCTGATTAGAAAGCATATAACACACCCAACTCGTTCTCTCAAACTAAGTGAACATAATGGCAATCCCACCCCAACAACTAAACACAGAAAGAACTTCCCTCTAATGACTGTCCCAGTCAAGATTCCTACATAATATATATATAGTCGTGCGTGTTAACATGTATCACGCACGTGCTGCGCAAGCAGTGAAGGCGTCAGGCGATGCAAAGAAAAAGAATATTTACAAAAATACTAAGGCGCGCGAAACACCTCACCTTATTGATACTGGAATGTATGGTGGTTTCACCAGGCCATATCAGGTATTTCGTAACAATGAGTACGTCAACTTATCTAGAGTACAGACTCTGAAACGCCACGTTTGATGTTCCGAAAGTGCATTGTGGATCTCGTATTGTTCTACTCGAGCAGCCATACAAATTAACAACTTCCCATTTTCCAGATATTTACTTTCCAGTAAGTGCATTAATACAATAACATCTAGAAAACATTCATCATTTATCACATAATTACATACACATGCGAGATAATCGAATGTATAGGTAAAGCCCATATAACTATGTCTAATTGTCGAAATTGTTACGCTTCTTAAATATAGAATACAATGAAGTGAAACCAGCAAGTTATAACAAAAGACAGTTTATTTCACTAATAGCCCTCAGAAACAAATAGGTGATCAGAGTATCTTGTTCATGTTTGACAACGATAGAGTCCAATTGTCAAAGGCCAGAGACGGCGTCTGTAGTCAAATTTACACAATGGATGTACATTAAAAAGGCAGATTTATATTCCCTTAACAATAATACTTTAAGCACAGTGATGAGAAATATAGGACTGTCGATTGAAGGCTAAAATTGACGTATGTACTAATCATTTGTCCCTCTATATGCATTATATGAGTAAAGCTATTTTATTTTGACACGAAAATGATGAGTTTTATAAATGAATATCAAAGACTCAGTGACTAACATTGGCCATGCATGATTTAATATCAAAAGTCAAAATGTAAGAAATATACGTGTTTCTATTTCAGCAGTTCTGTTTGTTTTAAGAACGCTTTTAATATGCTAGGGACCGACCATCTAGTACGTGTTACGAGCCAAAATAGAAAGACAATGAGATTTAGAAAGCTGTTTTGATAATTATGTCACCGAGTTGGAAATAAATTACGGAAAATTAGACAACAGTAAAAATAAAACGGTCTGATCGTATCAATCAAAATGAACTAAAGTTTGATGAAAATAAAAATTTAAGATTAGTAGCAGCAAACACGTTTAAACTTTGTTGATTTGATCAGAGGCAGCAGATTAAACCGAGTAAGTCGAAGAAAAATGCAAACATATAAACTTGAGAGATTTAGATAAAAAAGAATGTGGACATATACCAGAATACCAACGGACATAAATGTATTCAAGCACAGCATATTTACGCTGTGAAATCGCTAAAATAGGTTATTTTCATTACTATGGATTTAAAAATACATTTTGTCTTTGTATTTTGTTGTCTGCTTGTCCAAACCAAATTAAGCAAATCTCCGGTAATACATTGATTACAGTATATATGTAATGTCTGTATCTGGGAATAATCCCATCACATGAATATTCAACAGTTGATTGATTATTAGTGACACTGGCACACACATAACAGAGAATTTTTGAACATGCTTTTGTCTGTGCAAAACGTTCTTCTATTTCGGAAGGACAGTTTCTCTTTGATTTATAACTTGTAAACAATAGTCTACTTTTAAATATCAGTGGTTATATAACTTTGTATAGGACAACAAATGAATACTGAATTGTCAGGGTTGCAACAAAAGTATACGTTAATGCTCAAGAAAGCTGGACATTAATCAACTCATTTAAAAATTGACTATTATATAATTATCCATTTTAGATCCTCTGTATGCACTTGTGTCTAAGATATGTTTTCCTTTGGTAAGATATAGCGAACCCATTCCTATAATTATCATTCTACGATTGAGAATAATTTATATACAGTTAATCATCTTGGTAGTCTCTCTCGAGTCGAGGAAGACAAGTTGTGCACTTTACTTCAACGGTGGACGCGCATGTGACTCCGGAGTCCGAATTCCGATACACACATGCGATTGCAGGTGGGGCATGAAACACCGGTGGTTGTTGGTATCTGGGATACATTTCTGCGGCGTCTCTCACGGTTTGCAGCAAGACGCTGGCGACGGTCAGCCTCAAAGGTGGAACAGTCTTTTCTGGTCAGGGCTCGCCAATGTTTTCTGTCGGAGGCAGCGAGCTCGAGCTGGCGTGGATGAAGGACTTCCCACTTGATGTTTGTCTTGAGGTTGTCTTTTGTACCTCTTTTGAGAGCGCCATTGATTTCGCTTCCCCAGGGATAGCTCGCCATAGAACAACTGCTTTGGGATTCTGCTTTGATCCATGCGGATGACATGGCCAGTACATCGAAGCTGGCCTCGATTATTTTGGCTTCGATGCTTGTTGTGTTGGCTCCATCAAGGACTTCCAGGTTGGTGATTCGGTCCTGCCATTTGATCCGCATGATGGATCTCAGGGAGCGCTGGTGGAAATGTTCTAACTGACTGGTGTGCCTTCTGTAGAGTGTCCACGTTTCACAGCCATATAATAGAGATGTGAGGACAACTGCATTGTACACCTTCAGATTTGTTGACAGACGTATGTCCTTGTGCTGCAAGACCTTGGTTCGGAGTCGTCCTAGTGCTTGACTGGCTTTTTGGGTCCTCGCAGTGATCTCTTTGTCCAGAGAGCCATCAATAGATATTGTGCTGCCAAGGTATTTGAAACTGTCCACATTCTTCAGCTGCGTGTCGCCAATGGTGATACAGGGTTGCGAATGGACAGTGTTTGGGGCGGGTTGGAAGATGACTTATGCCTTTCCTAGACTAATTGTGAGTCCAAATAGGTTGGAGGCTTCAGAGAATCTGTCCACGATTACTTGTAGGTGATTCTCGTCATGGGCCATGAGGGCACAGTCATCTGCAAAGAGTGCATCAATGATGAGTCTTTCTAGTGTCTTGGTTTTTGCAGCTAGGCGACGGAGATCAAACACTGATCCATCCAGGCGATACCTAATGTTGATGCCAGTGTCAATGTCCCGTATGGCATGGAGTAGTACCTGTGTGAAGAAGAGGTTGAAGAGTACTGGAGCGAGTACACAACCCTGTTTGACACCATTAGATATGGGGAATTTCTCTGAGGGTTCACCGTCTGAGAGAATCTCTCCATTCATGTCAATGTGGAGGAGCCGGATGAGGTTGGTAAACTTCTGAGGACAACCAAGTTTTTTTGAGTACTACCCACAGTGCGTCTCTGTTGACTGTATCAAAAGCCTTTGTCAGATCCACGAAGACAGCATATAGATTCATGTTCTGCTCAAGGCACTTCTCTTGGACTTGTCTCATTGCGAAGATCATGTCAACGGTGCTGCGGTCTGGGCGAAATCCACACTGAGACTCGGGGAGGTTATTTTCGGACCCTGCTGCAATAAGCCTGTTGAGCAAGATGGTAGCAAGTATTTTGCCAGCAACGGCAAGCAATGAGATGCTTCTGTAGTTACTGCAGTCCATACGTGTGCCTTTGTTTTTATAGAGGGTCACAATTGATGCATCACGGAGGTCGTCTGGCATCTCTTCTTCCGTCCAGATGCTGATTAGCACGTCGTAGAATGCCTCCAGAGACTGCTTACTGAGAGTCTTGTACACCTCCGCTGGGATACCATCCTTTCCAGGTGCATTGCCACAGTTTGTTTGTTTAATGGCCCTTCTCAATTCCTCCATCTTTGGCGGAATATCCAGTTGGTTGATCGTTGGCTGTTGGGGTATTTGGTCAAGAACAGATTGGCTGACTGATGAGGGCAGGTTTAGGAGCTGATTAAAGTGCTCTTTCCATCTTTCCTTAATGCCATTCTTGTCTTTTATTAATGTACTGCCATCTGTAGCAAGCAAGGGCGTAGAGCCGGATTTTGTGTGGCTGAAGATTGACTTGATGGCGTTGTAGAATTCTTTGGAGTTGTTAGTGTCGGCATAGCTTTGCACTTCCTCAGCTTTCTTTTCCCACCATTGGTCATGCACCTGAGCCCCAGCCTGATAGGATTTGAAGTTTTTGGGATGGAGTTTGTGTCATTCTGCCAGTCCATAAAAGCTTTATTTTTCCTGGCAAGCAGATCTTCAATGGCAGCCTTCTTCTTGTCGAACCAGTCTTCATGGATTCGCTTCTTTGGATCCATGGTTGCCATAGCTGTTTCTCTTATTATGTCCCTGAGCATGTTCCATTTTTCAGAGGCGGTTACACAGAATGGTCCGTTTGTTAACAATATGTCATCTAGTCTCTTCTGGAAATCGAGCTAGGTGGAAGGCTTCTGCAGTTTGACAACGTTGAGGTCTGTGCGCACAAGCTTAGGACGCCTTAGTGAGGGGCAATGTGCAGCTGTTGGGTAGTTCTGACAAGTCTGCGGTCTGTCCAGTATTCTGCTCCTCGCATGGCCTTGGTAATTTGGATATCCTTGGCATCACGCTGGCGTACTATTACATAGTCAATTAAGTGCCATTGGCTAGATCTGGGGTGCATCCAGGTGTTCTTGTGTTTGTCCGCCATTCTGAACATTGAGTTTGTGATTAGGAGGTTAAATTCATTGCATTTGCTGAGTAGGAGCAGGCCATTGCTGTTCATTCTGCCGAAACCGTGCTTGCCAAGCACACCTTTCCATCGAACATAATCGCAGCCAACACGGGCATTGAAGTCCCCCAGTAGTATGATCTTGTCGTCAGCTGGAATTGAGCTAAGTACAGATTTGAGATCCGTATAGAACTGATCGATGGTTTCTGCTGGACTCGATAGGGTAGAAGCGTATGCACTGATGATTGTTGCGTGTCGTTCGTGGCTTATAGGTATTCGCAATTTCATTAGCCTCTCATTGATACCGACCGACATTTCCGGGAGCTGCTTCAGAAGACTTGATTTGATAGCCAGGCCGACTCCATGGATCCTGTCCTCATTTTGGGCATTTCCTTTCCAGAAGAATGTGTTGCCGCTGGTTAGCTCAGTAAGAGAACCCTCTTCTGCGAACCTGGTTTCACTCAAGGCTGCGATGTCAATATTGTAGCGTGCTAGCTCTTTAGAAACTAGAGCTGTTCTCCTGTGGGGTCTTGCTACATTTTCTTTGTTCATGAGAGTACGGATGTTCCATGCTCCGATAATAAGATTTTTCTTCGATTATTTCGACCGCAGATATGGATGATCTTGCCAGCCGCGGTATGCTGACCAGATGTTTACAAGGCAAGCTTTTTTTAGGCCACCTTTTCTAGGCCTCTCCCTATTCAGGGTGAGCAGCGCCGTCCTAAAAAGGTCTGCTCAGTCACCCCTGGATGCTGCCGAACTGTTCTGCTGCCTTGGGTACAGAGCAGAACGACCACTTGTCCAAGGGCCGCTTACGTGCAGGTCTCTGACTACAACTCCCAGTGGTCATCTCCACCTGTTGCGTCGCCAGTCGCCCATCGCCATAGGACTTTGGTAGGTGTAGGTAAAGAACGATGAGTGTGATGATAAGGATGAATGATAGGTGCACAACATAACCTGTGCGTGAAGGAGATTAAAGTGAAACAGCCTTTGCACAGAGACAGTCTCACTCTCTTGGCCTTGGTAGTTGGAACTCAGTGCTACGAAGATTCGTCAATGACTTACATGGAGATATTGTTTTCGTTAATCCACGTGAAACTGACAAGCCTTGTATGGAACGTGACATTGATCCAATTAACATTTCCTGATTTATACACTGCTTATGCTGCAACTAGACCTTAGACCTTACCGCCAATAATCTGAAACATAATTATAGTAATGTTTAGTATAAGTAATCGTATCACAAATTGTTGCAGACATAGTTTAACAGCATGGCAACATTGCAGTAGTATAATGTGGTATTAAATATACAAGGTTATTTGATTGCAATTTTACTGAGATGTCTAATTTAGGTCTCCTTGGATAGGTTCGTATTTTGACACCTCTCTAAAATTTAAGGTTTAGGAATTGAGCCTAATTATCAGAATCATAGCATTTTTCAGTTCACACATAAGCCAAATCTTTAATATGGTTTACATTTATTTTGAGCTAGACTGGGAAATGGATTGACTCGTTGGTGACTGACTGTCACAGTTATACTAGCATTTTAAATCAAATGCGTAACGTGGGATGCAAATGAACAGCTCACTTGGCTTACGTATTTACATGTGTCTGCTACAGAGGTAAATATCTAAAAATCTAGATGGTTGAGGGGTGATGCAAAGTAATCTAATTTGTTTTAGTACTAGTAAACTGTATTCATGCATCAAGCACATACTGGTTCTTTTAGCTGTCTTGTCACAGGAAAATATTCAAAAAGGTTATTTTCTGTCAAACATGAATGTAACAAAGATGGCAGTATTTTGTTAGTATAAAAGCTACTAGTTATATAAGGAATTAACTTTAATACTTCAGTCAGAAAATTCAAAGTATCTTTTCAACAAAAGTCATTAGTTATTTTTTATTTGTATCTTTAATGTATTAGTATTATCATTTTTTTGGCAATAGGTCATCGTCTTATTAAAATTTGCCAAACCAAAGGTCCAGTGAGGACTTAAGAACAAATCTCATTTTTTGGCCTGTAAAGTTTCATGCAAGGTTGTTTCATTGAAATATATAACATACTCATTTAGTTTACCAATATTGTCAGTACATATTTACTATATCTTCCTAATTTATGACGATTGCGTTACTTTAATGCCTTTAAATTTTACAGACATATTTACTCATGATGTAACTTTGCATGCTTTTATGTTTGCTTTGGATTTGAGTATATGCAGGTTACAATCACTAGCAAGACAAACGTCTCTAAATAGCAACAGATTTATTAACACTAAGTGCTGGCCAATGTGAAAATAATGCATAGTGCCTTTCTTAGTGTTCTTAAAATACATTATTTTCCTTACATATTGTCTTATCAATAGCTGCGATCAATCTGGATATAGAATTTCATTGTTTAAGTTTCCCAAATGACGTGGTTCAGTTTGTAAAGATTTGTACATACATTTTATGTTACCTGATAAGTTGCCTTTCTTACAGTGTACCTCAAATTTGTTTGTTCTAGTATAAATGTGACCTTCTTCATGAAATCAGTATGCTTCGTTCACAACTTGTTAAGTACTTGGCCTGCACATTTTGCAGTTATTTTACAAGAGAATCAGTTTGGCTTATTTTACATGGCTTCACACACACACACACACACACACACACACACACACACACACACACACACACACACACACACACACACACACACGGATTGCTATACATGTGAACCATCCGACTAGGGACCGGGTTATGAACACATCCTTGAATAATTAGTTAAATTAGTTAAACAACACATACAAGCTAAATATAAAAATATCCTATATTTGGTGCTGTTTTTACCAACATATTTTTTTATACACAGTACACTAAATGCATTATTGATTGTCATCGTCGCCACATTGTGGACACGATATTGTTGCTATGGACACAGTGTTCATAATGCTGTGGGTGTGTTTCTTATTAATGTGGAACCAGTTGTGAATCATGTGTCAACAAGTCGGATGAAAATAGGTCTATTATAATATTATTTTAATAAATGACCATTCATGTTACTGATTTAGCGCTATCTTTCGAGGAGAAAAAAGTCTTTAGGAAAACGTTAGCTTTGCGACGAAGCTATACTTCTGTTATGAACCGATTACTTTTATCACAATTACAGGTAGTGTTTTTACGAAGAATAGCACACAATTTGACATGAATGGTAAAGGTCGGGATGTAGGGAGCAAGCGAGTGGAAAAGAAGAAGAAAATAATTTTTTTACGTGATGAAATTAAGCGTAATTCGTGTTGAAATAATCAATTTCGTAGTGCTTTATGAACGTATTGTTACACGTACAGGGGTCTCACTTGACCGAGCGGATTCAAACCCTAGTTCCTACCGTAAATACTGCCACCTCAACCACAACACTATTATACGCCACTAGATTTTGATATGGACTATGTTACACCAGGGACAGTCATTCAGATTGGACCTGATTCACCACTAGTGAACCATGGCATCGTTCAAACTCACTAACACTCGATTACGTAACGCTTGCTCCTAGTAATTGGCTAATTATTTCAGGCAAGGAATATTTCCATGGCACCGAATCGCACTAATGTGGGTCGGTCTGTGAGTGGTTATGTGAGTGGGTGGGCGTGTAAGTATGTATGTATGTATGTATGTATGTGGGTGGGTGGGTGGTTATGTGGGTATGTATATGGGTATGTGGGTGGGTGGGTATGTAGGTATGTAGAAATGTGGGTGGGTGGGTAGGTATGTGGGTGGGAGGGTGGTTACGTAGGTATGTGGGGGGTGGGTATGTAGGCATTTTGGTGCGTGGGTGGTATGTAGGTATGCATGCATGGACTATTGCATGTTTGTATGTTGAGTCGTGTCATATACATATGTGCTTTATGCTGTTGGAAAATTGCCATCTTTTACTTCTTAATGAAACCCTGTGCTATGTGTGTCGGTAGCAAAATCACATGAGACCGTGGTGTTTCAGGTTTAGAAGATCTAAAATGGGTAACGAAATATCATCACTGTTAGTTAACTCATTGTCAAATAACTGTTCCAGTTAATGGACAATCCAGTTAATTTGATTGTACTAATATGTAGTATTTTTTTGATTATTATTCTTGCTTATTCGGTCTGGAGTCTTCTTTGGCGTAAACGGTTCGAAGCATATGACTTAACTTTTGTACAACAAAATTGTTCTGTGTTCATGGTTAGGTCATTTCAAAATCACAACTAAAATGGGTATGGCCAATTAAAGTTAGTTATAATCCATTCAGGCGACATTCTTTGGCGTGATGTTCTTAATACTCACCAGACATTTACCGTGTGTAGACAGCTAATCTAGTTTTGCTAGTTAATGTGAACTAACCTTTAAAGTTATTCTTTAAATAAAATAGAAGTCATAGAGACAATGTGACGGTAGCATTAAAATATAACGTAACTATTCTTAATACTTTTCGAATTTACAAGTTGTTTGTATAATGAGACCCTATATTTCATTGTTTACTGAGATTTTAATCGCATCCAAATTATGTTGGCGCTATTGGCACAATAATACGGTAGACATGGGAAAATATAAACTATGTGGCAGAACATGCGATTGTGAATATTACAGATACTTATAAATCACATTTTCTGCTGTTATGTAGTTATACTGGTGCCTATACATGTCATAAACGCGGCATCGAATTACGTAACAAACTTCGTCGAACATGCGGATCTATTCATGAGCATTATTGTGCTCGTTGGCGACGATTTGCACAAATACCTGAGATTGCACAAACACCTATGTTGGCCTAAACACCTGAAGCCACTGAGAAAACTGACACAGAAGTAAATGAAATAATTGCTGTCACTGAAGCTATTGCAGTTTATGATCTTGGTAGAATAAACACAAATAAATCATATTTTTGACTGAGGTTCCGGTGAGACACATTATCCTCTTATATAAGCATGCTAACTGTGCATTTGCTAACAAAAATCGCATAACATCATGGATTACGAATACCAAACCGTATAGTAAAAGTTGAAATACTTGGATTATTAAGGCCATATTTTAACTGAACCAACTCGTTTACCTAGATGCTTCGCGAGTGTTTGGAACAGTGCACACCACTCACACGTACCTGAACTTAATTTTACAAACGCAGTGGGTAAATTAGAAAATATCATTCAAATTTCCGCTCCTATAAACAAGCTAGGTAAAGAAAACTCTTATCAAATATTATCCCTTGAATTTTATCAATGTTACAACGATTTGGTATATCAGGAGTTAAAGCAGATATCATTCGTAGCACGAAGTTAATCGTGTAAAGGATGATTTTAATATTACAACACTTTGGATTCACTGACGTTATTATCCCAACACCAAAATATATTCCATCATGGACAGTGTACAATGTAAAACATCTGATGTTTTGAATAGCGTTATATTCGCTAGTATTACTCAGGACTAGTCTCAACAATACATGTAGAGCAAGATTGAATTTTTATTTGGTGATATTGAATTTTCTGCGCAGGTTACTAGGGTCACTTCGAACAGATTTGAAGCGCTCAATCTAAATATCGCTGTTGATGTGGTTACTAGCGAAAAAAAATTATTTTATTCGCTTGCTCACTCCCCAAATCGACAAAGTGAATGAACCCATATTGATATTCGTCTAGCTATGCAATGTTTGGTTTAGAATCGCCAGTTTATTATGCATAATTAAAGAATGTTTTCGGTTGTTTAAGCGGAACAATATGCACGAGAGTAAATGATATCCATGCAGACGTTGATCCATTTATAAAGCCACTAAATGACCATGACTCTTACGAGAGTAAATAGACATACATCACAATTAATTTTACTGTATGTGCTCTATATATATTTCTTATTACTGACCTTTCAACTGTGTGACAATCAATACAAATCATATGTTAATCTAAAATATCTCCAAAGATGACTTCACTGTAAAGTTCTTGTTAAGGATTCACTGGCATGTTTTTGAGTGGCTGCACTGTAAACAGAGCAGCATGTAAACAGAACACTGATTTCACTTCCGGATCATCACTAAGGCCTAATTACACACTGTGCACTGTCGCCAAAATACACACAGATCACTACTCTCAGAGCTCCTATTCTCACGAATACAGAATTACCTTTAAATCCCTACCAAAAATTCATAAATATAACTCTTATATCTTCTATCACAACCAAACGGAGAGAGGAAAAGATGTTCTAAACATAGATAAGAATTACATTCATACTGAACTGGAAGCATTAATTGTGATGCGATTCCAAATAATATCCATGCAGACATTGATCCATTTTTATAGCCCCTAAATGACCATGACCCTTACTGTAATATAACCAGTGAAAAGCCACAGAGGACAATAATGTCAGAACCATGCAAATTATTCTTAAATTTGCTGCACTATCACAAAAGATGAAAGTTTTGGTGTAGCATATATGTGGAGTTCCCATGTGTCCTGTGAATGATCAGAAACTGACAAATAAAACAATTATAATCGCTGAACAAGTACCAATATATTTGTTACAGTAGTTTGGTGTCACGGGCAAATTGAGTCACCATAATTATTACATGGCTAGGACTCGATTGAGATTTTTCTAAAATTCGTCAGCAGAAATAATTATGACCATTGTTAGAATACGTGAGGTTTCTGGGGCCGCTAATTGTTTCATCTGTGATATTCCTTGTAATCTAACATGAATGTGGAACGCATGTTCGAGAACATGATCACCGTTACATTAGGATACGTGATCACAAGGTATATAATTTACAATTACAAATTTACCAAAGCAAAACAAGGATTCATCTAGTTCTTCATATCCTGCGTGGTAATGATCTCAATTTAACAATGCAAAGTTTCGTATCAGCGTCTAAAGGTGTTATTCAAATCAACATGGGGAAAGGTACATGATGTTGAAACTCGGACAATCATAGTTCATTGCTTCGTTACAGTATCTGAAATCGTTCTTTGACATGTTAGAAATCTATTTAGTGCCAACAAATTAAGAATCACTTATATATATATATATATATATATATATATATATATATATATATATATATATATATATATATATATATATATATATATATATATATATATATAGAGTGCCAACAGCACTGATGTATTAACTCTAAAACGTGTGTATCTGTAAGAATACATGAGCGATTGGGATAAATTTATGAAAACTCAGTTGTCGCTGATAATTCGTTTCACTTGTCGCTGTTGAGTGAATGTATTTCAGAAAGATAGATTATGCAAAACCAGTCTGGTACGTCTTTGACTGCAAAATACCATGTGTGATTATCATGATTTGTACTTATGCACTGAGGTGCTTGTATTCGCTGATAGGCTTGAAATCGTTTTTGAAACTGGCACGCATAAAAGGTTGATCCCGGACATTACGTCTCACCACCGGAAATGGCCTGGGATGCATTGGTGTCTAAAATCGAATTCGAGGTGGAACTGTTCAACTGTATTGACCAGCATCAGTTTATTAAACACTAAATTCGTGGCGGAGTATACATAGTAAGTCTTCCATGTGCGGGTGCAGTGAAACCATAATTAGACGCGTATGACCCGTGTTCCTCTAACAATTACATAAAGTATATAAACGTCAATATCTTTAAATATTGGACTATGATGCAACCGTTACCTGTTGATCTAAATGTGAAGATCGATACGCATATCTTGACATAAGAAACCCGTATATTCGTAAAACTATAGTAATGATCACGTTTATTTCTTTGAAGTTCATAAATAATGCCCTAAACAACTTCACCACGTTAATAATGGGTAATCATTCACTCAAAACTAATGTCAGTGCCTGTTTGACATTTGTCTTCTATCAGTACGCAATCGTGAATTAAATAGGGCTTACAATTTCGGAATGTACTAAGCTTGTTTCAAGTCACGGGTCCAAAATTAAGTATGCATTACATTGCACGAAATGTCATGCTGTACTTACTATTTGGAATGTGTATACGTTAAGGTTGATCTAGTACATTGAGTTAGCAAGAGCGCTTCGATGGCCCCATATATGCAAATGGGTACGGATTGTCCACAGCCGCATATAAATTTAACCCTATAACAAACCGTATTTAGAAAAACAATAGGGAATCTTAAAAACTAATTCAACTTGATCATGTTCGTGATAGTTATCAATATAAGTTTTGAAAGCTTATTATAATTCATGAATATATTTGATTGCGAACATATTAAAGATGACAAACCTATCTATTTGATTTGCTGAGCCTCAAAACATAGAAGTATATTAAACATTTAAAACATTTGGTGTAGAGCGTTTCATGATTGAATTACAGTTTTGCCATTTAAGATGAAAATTGGTAGGAAGTTCCTATGTATATTTCACCTGGACGTGATACGTCCGGACAGGGTCTGCATTATTTGTGTGCAATTATCCTACACCATTACTATATTAGTAAACGAACAATGGTTGACATTCAATCTACCGACATGAAACAATAACCGAATATGAACTGTAACTACAAAATGAAATCTCCTAATAGGACCGCACTACTTACACAATACTTCTCATGTTGACAATGTATGTTGCAGAACTGGAATATAAAGGTGGGTCTTTGAAGGTCGTGAATCGCATCAACAGCAACAGTTATAGGCACACCAATCTGAATTGTTGTTGGTGCTGTATTGATAATCTATCTGTTATGATTCTGATGATGTGCTTAACAACAAGTTTGGCTTCTTCATTTCTCGGATTATTCATCCACATGTTGGCAATATGAAGTGTTTGCTACAATGTGCAAGAGTCTCGATGGATTGAGGTCGTGACCTAGACAACTAAAACAATATTAAAAAACAATACATTTAGTTTGAATTATTTCAATCAGGAAATGACTCTCTAAATCTAGAGTCATGGTTTATGGTCAACACGTATTAGTTAAATAGTCTTAGGTAAATGACCGACACAATATATTATTCTTCTGTTAAATGGCTCATCAAATAAAGGTGCAGGTTTACGTATAAGTCATAAGTACCTTCTGATTGGGGTTTCCAATTATTTGACAAGTATGACACGATTCGCATTATCATTTGTAATTTTCGACCAGTTAAAATGATTTGCTATCTTGTGATCAGTAGCATGGACTACTACATTACAAATCGAAGAAGTGTCATGGCTACAAAATACTATCATGACAATATATGTTACAGAAACATCTTAAAGGCTCACTGAATATGTCATCAACTGGCATCTACAATATTCTATATTGTCTCATAAAGACTTGCAAAAGTACAAAATGGGAATTTTGTTTGGTCAGTTTCACTGATGGTCCTCTGATACAAGCATGATATGTAGTGATCATGTTCCCGTTGGATAAAGAGTGATTGTGTTTTGTCACCCTGATTAGAATAGAGAGAACTAAGTAATAAAACGAGAATCACCATGATAAATTCCAAAAAGTGATCAATATCAATAGCGACAATGGCAATGAGAACTTTGTAATCCTGATGAATAATTAAAAGCATTGGTTATTGTCAGATTATATAAGAAAGTAACCAAAAATGATGTGGGTCACAACGTGTCTTCCAGAACATTATTTTGCTATAAACAAAAGTTATATGTTGAATTCAAATATCAGTAAACAACGTTTAAAACGACACTGCCCTCAATCACGGACAAACGTCAAGCACACAAAATAATATAAAACTACATCTGCTCCAAAAAACGAAACATTGATTCAATAAAGCTGTCTTTAACACTAAAGTCGAGTATGCTAATAAAAATTTGGAGAATAAAATAAAATAAAGCATTATGGTACTTAAACACACGAAAGCAGATTATCTTTTCCTTTTGATGTGTGTAATGTCAAAGCAGATTAATTTTTCCTTTTGATGTGTGTAATGTCAAAGTAGAGTATCTTTTCCTTTTGATGTGTATAATGTCAAAGCAGATTATCTTTTCCTTTTGATGTGCATAATGTCAAAGCAGATTATCTTTTCCTTTTGATGTGCATAATGTCAAAGCAGATTATCTTTTCCTTTTGATGTGCATAATGTCAAAGCAGATTATCTTTTCCTTTTGATGTGCATAATGTCAAAGCAGATATCTTTTCCTTTTCATGCGTGCAATGTCAAAGCAGATTACCTTTTCCTTTTGATGTGTATAATGTCAAAGCAGATTATCGTTTCCTTTTGATGTGTGTAATGTCAAAGCAGATTATCTTTTCCTTTTGATGTGCATAATGTGAAAGCAGATTATCTTTTCCTTTTAATGTGTGTAACGTCAAAGCAGATTATCTTTTCCTTTTGATGTGCATAATGTCAAAGCAGATTATCTTTTCCTTTTGATGTGCGTAATGTCAAAGCAGATTATCTTTTCCTTTTGATGTGTGTAATGACAAAGCAGAGTATCTTTTCCTTTTGATGTGTGTAATGTCAAAGCAGATTATCTTTTCTTTTTGATGTGTGTAATGTCAAAGCAGATTATATTTTCTTTTGATGTGCGTAATGTCAAAGTAGATTATCTTTTCCTTTTCATGTGCGTAATGTCAAAGCAGATTATCTTTTCATTTTCATGTGCGTAATGTCAAAGCAGATTATCTTTTCCTTTTCATGTGCGTAATGTCAAAGCAAATTATCTTGTCTTTTGATGTGTGTAATGTCAATGTTGCAATCATTCTACAGCAAACGCATCCAGCTCTTCTTTTGGTTTCATTATTGTAATGAAAGTATTGGGTTTTGATCACTGAATACCATAATTGGAAATGTAGCTGAACTAATATACACTAAAATGCATTGCAAACTCAGTATCAGGGCCATACAAACTCAGCATCAAGGCCAAACATTCCTTCTCGATTGTGGAATAATACGTTGGTATGTATTTAGGTTTCCAGAGATATAGAACACGAATGATCCACATCAATGTTATCGTGTTGAATCAATATTGCACCAGCACTCACCAACAGTTACACGAACATACATTTTAGATATGTTCAAACCAAAAATTCCTTTTAGATCGCGGAATAATACCCTGATGCTTATTTCGGTTTCCGTACAAATAGCACACGCATGACGCAATCCTACTATATCCTCTTGAATCCATACTACACCAGCCCCATACATCACTTGCACGAACATACATCCGAAATGATAGGTTGCAATTTGCAAGCTCAAATTACTGATGCATTCTTAAGTATGCTTTTTAATTTATACAAAAAACACCTGATATATATTTCAGTTAAATGAAACTTGCATTACAAAACTCGATATACTGGTAGGTTATTCAGCAATTATATAAACATTTGAATAAACTTAGATAATATCCAGACATACCTAAACATGACATCAGATGATTTTTACAGCATTGAATAGCCTCGTGTTTTTGTCCGAGATAATAATCAATCCTTTGTTCCGATCTACGAGGAGGCCGTGATTTATTCAGAAATGTACTTGCCTTTGCATGTAAAACTAATTCAAGTTGAAGAATAGCACACCAAACAAAATCAATTACTGTAATTACAATTAATAATCAATCTTTCGACGACATAGCTTGTACAATAGATGTACAAAGAGACCATTGTTTGTTCAGAGATGAAGTTACCTTTATTGGTGAAACTAATGTTGACTCATGAGTTACATCAAAATGAAATTAATTATTGTAACAGCACAAATAACTTTATTAACAACTGTTCTCAAAATGGGACTAATTATTGTAACAGTACAAATAACTTTATAGACAAATGCTCTCAAAGGAATCAATCCCTGCACATAGTTGACAAATGATTCAACTTTACAGAATGTATACGATCGAGAAATGATACAGCTTCACAGCCTGGATATGATCGAGAAATGATACAGCGTGGATACGATTGAGGTCAATGTTCTTTATTCCTCTACTAACATATTTCATACGACCATATCACTGATATGTAAGGGGGATCCCGAGTGACTGAGTGGTCTAAAGTCCTCTCTGTTACGGATCATAGCCCTCTCACTTCTGTCTACGTGGGTTCGAGTCTACGATTCAGCTGATTTCAATAATAATAATTTTTGCTGTTCATTGTTTTAATTCAGACATAAAGGTTTGTGACAAAATTATTCAATATGTTAAATATGCATGCAATTTTTGCAATGGAATTACATGTATTATGGATTAACCATGATGGTACAATATCAGTCACTAAGTAAATAGTTTTAATACTCTGTTTATGCTACATATTAACAACTGAAAACATCAACAACAATTTTAAAAACAATTATTGAATGTTTTAAATTTGTGTGCAATATTTAAATGAAATTACGTGCAATATAGATGAACTGTATGCTAGAATGGTATGACAGTCAACGGTGTTTATACATGATGTACATTACATACCATATACATGTATACATGTATGTGCTGATGCATTGTTCTCTGAGAAACATAAAATACTGCAAAACCTTGCATAAACGCGACCCTGCTATTAATGTGATCTAATTTGTTTGACCCAAATTATTGCATAAAACTGGGGTTCCTCTGTATTTAAGATTTTTAGATGAAACTCTTCATTTGAATCTGTCAACTTAGATCAACTTATCCATAAATCCATTGCAAGTTTATATGACACAAGAGAACTGTCTGAATTATAATTTCGCAAATTTGTCCATTGCATTATTTGCCCTGTCCAGTATATTCTATGATCTAGCCAATATAAAATTTGACCTTTCCTATGTATGCTTTGAACTGGCCAGTGTATTCCTTTACCTGTACAGTATAGTATATGATCTGTCTAATACATTCTTTGATCTATCCAATGAATTTCTTGACCTATCCAGTATATAATTTAACCTGTCTAGCACATTTCTTACCTGTGCAATGTATGCTTTGACATGACTAATTTATTATTTGAATTGCCAATTTGTATTTACAATAATTATTAATAGAAATTTAGACGTCATAGTACAAATTGGATGCACCCATTGATTGCTTCAGACATATTTGTGTGTATGTGTGATTTAGATTTTCAATGTACCTTTAACAATTAGTCATTTTGCTATGATGTCTGCAGTCTGGCAGTTTATAGTGATGTCTTGCACTTGGACATCATGCCACAGACATGTAGCATCATGTTCAACACAGTCACATTATCCTGCTGACCTGGTGTCCTAAGACTTATTTATTAATGCTGAGTTTAAGTGAGGCAGCCACTAGCATCATTTTTTTATAAACCTCTGGTATGCGTTTGCTGGGGTTTGAATCCACTCCTCCCACATCCTAACCACTTAGGCAACAGTCTTGTGAATGTGTTGATAGTCTACTATGATAAACAAATAGTTTGAGATCTGTTCTCAGAAACATAACTGAAAGATATGAAGTGCATGATAATGTTTTTACAGTCTTTTTGTGGGAAGATGCTGATACATATATTAAACAACACAGATTTTTGTTTCACTACCATATTTTTATTCTTATATGACATAGTTTACCTAATGTTATCTTCATCAATTATTTTATTATGTAGCTTGTAGCTGGTAAAAGCCATATAAACCCAACAGTCATGCCCTCTATCCACCGCTGGATGCACTATGCTGGAAGAAGAGGTACTAATCAACCAGTGAAAGATCTATTACACTTCTGTCAATTTTTCTGTCTTGACTGATTTTCTATGCCTTTGAAAGCATTATCCATAATTTAAAATTATTGAGAGTACTTGCTGATATCTTGAAACAAATCAGCTTAATAATTTATATTGTGTACCTATAAAACATTTTGCTATATTTGTATAAAATAACATCTTTTTTGAGAGAATCCACTACATTTTACATGCTGACTTTTTAAATTTATTAGGTGACATCTTAAATTGTATGCACAAATACATATCATTTCCTAATGATTTGATTCATAAATATGATCTATGCTTCATTTGATGAATGCTTGATATTAGACATTGTACAGAAAAAGGTTTAGAAGAGAGAGAGAGAGTGAGAGAGAGAGAGAGAGAGAGAGAGAGAGAGGGAGAGAGAGAGAGAGAATTACAGCTGTCAACTACAGATATTTGTATAGCTTTGCTTTAGATTTTCCTGATTGTGTGTGAAGGTGTTTGTTCCAAGTTAATGCTATATCTTAGCGTCTGTTGTTGATATTTCTTTCAAAATTTTATTGGATACACCATTTCAATAATATATTCCTCCTTACATGGCCGTTTCTTGTATTTTATTCATGGGTCTACACTCCATAAAAGGACAGTGTTACACTTTATTTGTGTAAACTTTACATTATGATTATTTTTTAAAATTATTATTTTTATTATTATTATTTTTATATTATTGTTCTTAATATTATTATTATTACTATTTTATTATTATTATTTGTATTGTTATTATATTTATTATTATTGTTGTTAATAGTATTATTTTTATTATTATTATTATTATTATTATTATTATTATTATTGTTATTTGTATTATTATTATTATTATTATTATTATTATTATTATTATTATTATTATTATTATTATTTGTATTATTATTATTATTATTATATTTATAATTATTTTATTATTGTTATTATTATTATTATTATTATTATTATTATTATTATTATTATTATTATTATCATTATTATTAACAGAGACAAATGATCTTCATCATCACCATGACCTTCCACCTGGCTATTCGTACCATTTGCCCAGCACCATGCGCCCTCTGCATTACTCAACTGGCACAGTTCAACAGAGAAGGGCTCAAGAGATAGAAAACATGAAGAAATCACACTATATTCACAAGCCTGTTCGAGGGGATTTCTTAATCCACCCAGAATGGCCACCTACTTTTCCATATCACAGAATATAGTAGTCATGGTGCTTCTATTATAGTAATTCATCGCAGGATGGAAATTAATATTTTTTGTATATTTAAAGGAAGTCATTATTGTTGTAGCATTGTAAAAGAGGATTAGAATGTTAGAAGTCTTCTTAAAATTGCTTGATGTGAACTATGTCTGTCTTTACATTTCAAAATACAGTTGCACACACTGTCATGAAAGATGCTCCACCAGTTGACCAGTGCCTTACTTTCATATAGACACAAGAGTTTCTGAGTTAACAGCATTTTGTCTTCATTAGAATATTACAAAATTTCTTGAAGGAATCACAAAGCCTCTTTAGGGAATTGACAACATTTTAATGGAGGTTTATTCATAAAAATCTGACATCATACAGAGAAAATTCAAAGTGTTTACACATTTGGATTAACAGATTGCAGAGATAAAGGAAGGAAATTAAGAAATCCAATAAGAAGTACAAAGATGTATCATTTATTTATTCCATCTAGACATATGAATTTATTATAGATGCATTTGTTTCTATCTACAAGAGATCTTCTCACAGAATTTTATAAAGATGTATGATAATGTTATCCACACTAACTTAAGCACAAAAAAACATAGTCAGAATATCCTAGAGTGATTGAAACTATAGTTCATTCAGTGCAGCATTGTGAATCATGTTGTTTCAGTGAATGTTTCTGGAATGCAACAAAAATGACTGACTTTGATTCACACAAGCAATTTTCATACAGAACAAAATTATTCATGTGATGCTAAATGAGATAAAATGAAAATGTAAAATACCGATAATGTGAAAACAGCTACAAAATCTTTTATGTTCAAAATATTAAAATTTGTTATAAAGCTGATATGGACAAAATGCTTGGTATGTCATCATAGTTATCAGATAAAAAATGTGTGGTTCCTTGGCGGAATGAAAGTGCCTTCAAAATAATATATATATAGATATTGGATTATTTATGCATTTGGACTTGAAAGTATAATATTTGTTACATGGTTTGCTTAAGGCTAAAAGTGCCTATGATTAACAATGCCTTATTTAAATGTGCCCAAGATTAAAAGTGCCTACTATGTACCCAAGATTAAAAGTGCCTACTATTAACAATGCCTTAAAATAAATGTACCCAAGATTAAAAATGCCTAAGATTAGGAATGTCTTATTTTAAATGTACCCAAGATTAAAAATGCCTAAGATTAAAAGTACCTAATATTAACAATGTCTAGGATAAAAAGTACCTAAGATTAAAAATGCCTAGGATAAAAAGTGCCTGATATTAAAAGTATCTAAGATTAAAAGTGCCTAAAATTAAGAGTGCCTAAGATTAACATTGCCCAGAATGAAAGTGCCCCAGATTAACAGTGCCAAAGATTAACAATGCTTAATATTAACAATGCCTATATTGCAATATTCACATCCTCAATTTTTAATTGCACATCTTTTTTTCTTTGCAATCAATTTGTAAATAGGAACTAGTCCGTATGAAAAAGTCATAATTTCATTATGTGACATAAAACATATTAATCAAAACTTTAATATCTTTGTCATTGTAAAAGATTTCTTTTATTAATTTTATTATAGAGAAAAATAGATTCCATTGATGCCACTGTTGGAATAATTGTAATAGACCTTATACTATGCATCTCAGTGTCATGTACTTCAACAGAATCGAAATACATATCAACAGATACCATGTCAGATTTTGAGAATGAAATAAAATGTGGTACCATTACATCACTACATGTTTAGTTGACTGGTACTGGCAAGAATATTTGCAAGTTTGTTTCAGTTACAAAGACAGCGAGCAACTGCTTTTTTTCTGTTTTATTAACAAGCCCTTGAAAATGATAAAGACTTGCAACTTATTTATTAATTAAATAATTTTATTATATTTGTTAAATTTTTGTTTTTGTTGACCAGCATTGTGACAATTCTATAAAAAAAATAAAAACAAGATCTTTTATAGTTTAGTAATATTTTGCAGATTATCAGTTAATTGTTTTAGAATTAGTAGATTACTTTGATGGAGTGCTTCTTTATACTGATTATTAAATGTTTGCTTAATAAAGAATTATTAAATGCATCACTTGTTATTTTTCTTTATTTCCAAAATGTACCATAAACCAAATCATTTGTTAATGCTTTATATGTGTTTTTGCTTATTTGTATTCATTTTAAAATACATGTTAATTTCAAATGTAATAATATTTTGATATTTTGTAATATTAGCAGTTCTTTTATCGTACATCCTGGGCAATAAATATTGAAGCTAATTTGGTGTAAAATTCCTTTTAGTTAAAATGTTCTGAGACTAAGTGTTGGAAATGAATATCATCCTTTTTCATTATTACAATAAGAAATTTCCATGAAGTGCTGTCTTGGCCTGGATGGTAAAGAAAATTAATATTTTAAGTCGAATTAAAATAAAATAAATCTGACATTTACATAAAAAAGGTATGTCCAAATAATTAAAACAGGACAAGAGTAATACAATGACTTAGAAATATTAAAACAGCTTAATTTATGAACGTTTTCAGTCAAACAGGGAAATGTTGTATTCACCCCAACCCCCCTTATTTGGAAATTGTACATCCGCCAGTGTATCTTTTACAATAACTATTGTGTGTTTATTCATTGTAAATTAATGTGTACCATCAGCCCAAGGATTTTGTCATGGTAACCATTTATAGACAAATTTCAGTGAATTTAAGGTTGAAATTGTTGTTTTCCAATTTTCCTAACTACTTACAGGTAGTAATAACTAATACATCATAAATGAAATGTAAATCACAGTTGAATTACCCATGCTTATAGTAGTTACTTTACATGTGAGTTTGTGATGTTTTCCCGGATTTTTCCTTGACCATTTATACTGGCTGCCATGTATAGCCTGTCTTGTGCTGAAAAATGGCTTTAAACACTACAACAACTACAACACAGTATTTTAAACTATTTTCTTAAAGTCTCTCTTTGTAATACACATATAAATACTCTTATCTATTTTCAACCCAACTCTCATTTTATTTCATCCTTCCTCTATCAAATATATGAGTGCTTTGTTTTGACCAGCGAATGCAAATGTTGGTATTCCATATGTCATGTAATGTATGGGCTAATCTAGAGTAATTTTATCATGTTTTTCTGTCTGATCATGCTGAGTAAATGTTTTAAACTGATTCTAAAGTATGACTACAACAAAGCATAATTACTGAACTCCTCCTAACTACAAACGTTGTGCACTTATAAAGACTATATTCATCACTGACAAAGGATATTTGTATTTAACGTTATAGAATGAGTTGCATGCACAGAATTAAAACATGTTATGCTTCAAATGTCTAATAAAACGTTTGGCCATCAAATGGAGTGGTATGTATTTATCTCCATATTATGTCCTATGTTCCTATTTTTATATTAGCCTGCTGACATATGTAATGTTTTGCTTAGATATACTTTATTAGGAAACATTTGTTTGGATTATTTATTGCAATAGCACAGTGCTCATAGACTCTGAAGTAAAGCAACATATCGGGATTAATGGGGGGGGGGGGGGGTCATTTAAAGGAGTTTGTTGTCAAAAATCCTATCCTGCTCAGACAATGTTTTCAGCACTTCCAAAATTCATCCGAAAAGATTAAAGCAGAACTAAATCGTGCCTTATTAAAGTTTTTATGGGGTGGTAAAGTAGATTTAGTATAACGATATATGATATTATGAAAGGAAAACGAATAAACACGTTTATTCTCTCATTAGTTACATTATTATAACACGGTTTTAGATATTACTGCAAAAATGAGGATGGAGCTTGACATAATCTAATCAATACAATGTACAACAATATTCAGAAATGTTTAGTATATTTGGGATTTAGAGAGGGGGAAATTAGAAAAATTTGATAAGCTCATTGAAACAATTGCTAGAGAGATGTAAGTGTGGCCAGAGGAACCGTAGAGTGTAAACGAATTTTTATTTCTGAGGTTTCTAAAGTTTGTTCCAACTAAAATGTTTAATCATTACAAATCCTCAAACGAAGCTGACATACGTCTTTAAAATCTTAGTAATTTAATACCGTTTAAAATGATAAAATAAAAAACAAATAGATGGCTCGATTTTATAAAATTGCTTCTTCTTAACTTCGAGAATTCAAGTCATAGAAGAGTGCATTCACAAAACCATTAAGAATAATAACTAGGAGGATAAAATAATTAACTTGCAAAAACAGAACCCAGTAAAGTTTTTTTTAAATTGTTAACATAGATTTATTATAAAGGCAAATGGGCAATACACTGCTAAGCAAGAAACATTTACGCAAGTATTAGACTATACTGAGTGTGAGTGTGGTCTGAGATTTAGAGCCAGCCGATGATCTGTTCTAACGATACAATGTTTAAATCATTTAATATTAAACAAATTCACATAATAATTGTCATTACTTTGAAAATAATTTGCATTATATATGATGACAAATTCACTTTTTGTAAGAGTGTAAACGAAAGCTTCGAGTATCTGTTTCAAGATTGCAATATTCTTTTGGTACCTTCTTACTAAACATTATGCATATTCTCATCCAAATATTGTCCATTTCGTTAAAAAATACATTTAGGACATGAATAATTGGATATTTTATGCAATCTCTTGCTCATTTAGAATAAATATTTTATTTACACTTGCAGACTGAATTTCTCGAATCCTTATGTTTGTGCTTTTTGTGCTTTTAACGATTTTAAAAATATAATTTAATTGTGAAACACTAAAGAGTATTGAACAATACACTGCTAAGTTAAAATGTAGTGAGCGACAATTCCTGCAATAATGTCTCTCCGTCATCAAGATACAACTTGCGGATTTCGTTAAATTTAATTGGGTCCAATTTCATGGTAAACAGAAACAAATATGTTTCCCAGACGTTATATACGTGTGTAAGTATATCTAATTGGTGTGCCATAAAAGATTGCATGATAAATTGCATATCTGAAAATCAAGAACAAAATATAAAATGAGCTATAGTCTGTCGACCTCTAAAATTGCAGCCAATAAAATGTGGAACGTGAACTAGATGACAGTTTCACTCCAAACTTTAATCTTTTGAATAAGATACGAACGCGTTAAATAAGGTATACCCATTAAAAAGATCTTAAATGAATATATACCTGTAATTAGAAATAAATTTTCTTCAAACTATTAGAAGGTGAAAAAATAGGATTCTTTCTTTTGTTTAGTTCAGTTCACAGTGTGCCATTGTAGGAATACCTTTTTTCCTATTATAATTAACCATTTTTCACCTAACAATCGTTGACAAGGGTTCGTAAATATATAACAGAAAGAATCTGTTGCATTTCCTTACCAAGATTGCCCAGATTATCTCCTTTTCCAATAATGAAAACATTAAGGCATTTATGACTGATGTAGATGATGTTACTGTTTTACAGAAATGGACAAAACAAATGTGGGAAAAATGTAAAGCAGCAAAAGCAACTGAAAATTGAAATCAAGGGACCAATTTGCACACATCTTCAATAAAGGTGCCATAAAGGTGTTTTAGGTTTATTTCAACCCATTTCAGAATTTGAAAGTATTATTACTTTTGCTAAAGTTCAGCAAATATCCATATGACGAATCTGAATTTCTTCAACCTATTCTTTCACATGACAATGGTGCTACTGCATCAATGCACTAGGTAAGGTAACACGGTGACATAATCTAGCGCAGTAATATAATCCCAAATGTTAGCGTAATCTGTTTAACAGATTTTGTATGTGTCAGAAGCTTTTATTTACGGCCTTATATAGTTCACACGAATACTTCCTTATTCGATTCTATTTTTCAGTTGCAAATATTACGTCAAGGGGTTTGAATGTAAGTAACAAGACAAAGTAAAACCCAACAAGTATTCAAGTTTTAAAAAAATAATTTTTTTTCACTAAAATATTAATTCAAATAAAGTGAAAAAATACAAAATAACATACAGTGTAAGAATTTCATAATAATTATTCTCAAATATACATTAAGGAGATTAGGAAATATATCAATCTTATATACACCATCAAAGCCTTAACACCCATGATTATTATTCTACTATGACCTTCAGTGTCAGGTCAAGGAGATGAGCAACAGTGTTTTACTATTTTAATTATTGTAGCTTCCTAATGATTAACGGCAAGTATTATGAGAATTTATTCAGCTGTTTTGTAACTATTAACAAATAGTAAAACAAATAGCAAATACATTAATGCAAACGTTATATGATGTGACCTTGACCCTAATCTAAAAGTGGCTAGCATACATAGACATATACTTTTGCTATACTGTGTTATGCTAAGTGGTCTTGTCAATGAGAGCAATTAAATTTTTACCTACTAGTTTTGTAATTATTCGAGATTTTGCAAATTTATCAAACATAACCAAATGAAATGTAGATTGAAATTCATTACTATCGAGCAGTTAGAATTCGTGCTTTTCTTTTCAGATAAACATTTCCTTTGTTGAATGAGTTTTTGGAAATATCAGCAAATCAATTACCTAGGCAAATCATTAATGCAAACTTTGCTTGACATGAAAATAACCCTAATTTTAAATACTAGCAAGCGTGTTTCATAACTTTAGCAGTTACACATTCACTAGAAATGATCCGTTCAGTTGTATCTCTTCGAAACCTGTAAATTATGAAACCATGTGCACTTTTATTACATCGTCTATAAAAGTTATACATTTCCACTATGAGTAGTTACACACAATGCTACAAATTGTGAAATAGTTATGTACAAAGAAACATTGATTTAACTATATTATACTAGAATACAATACTATGTTACATAACAGAAGTAATATATGCAATCAATTTTCCTTGCATACGTACATTGGAGTAAAACAACACAGTCTCACATAAAAGAATACAGTTTACTACTTACTAGTGTGCTAATAACTATTTAAAATACATATTGGCTGAAACAGATGCATGTATAAATAATCAAATGTTATTGTATGTAATGAAGTTGGTCAGATACTCTAGGACAATGTCATGACAAAACTGGTACTGCTCCTGAAAAAGAAAGAAATACAATTAAAAAAATAATCAATCAAATTAAGTCATAAAGCAATGGACCTTCTCGAAATCTTATACAAATTTAGCTGAGCTCTTTTAAAGCCAAATCGTTCTTACTTCATCACAGAAATTTAAATGTACAGACTTGTCACATGAAAAATGCAAGAATCAGATTGATATTTTAAGTAAATGAGTTTAAATAAATGGTCGATGTG
Source organism: Unio pictorum (assembly GCA_030141615.1). Classification (NCBI taxonomy): domain Eukaryota; kingdom Metazoa; phylum Mollusca; class Bivalvia; order Unionida; family Unionidae; genus Unio; species Unio pictorum. The sequence goes on from JARLTB010000204.1 coordinate 8,153,554, forward strand.
ATTCACTATATATTTCCTGTCTTAGTACTGTTTTAGTTATGCAAATATTTCACTTATTTGATATGGTGCAATGACTAAAATCAGGCCTAAACTTAAATGTCATGGCATGATTTACATTTTCTCTTTAGTCAACCAAATATAATATTATGAATTAATATCTCTCACCATTGGTCAAGAATCACATATCCTGTTTAAATAAATAATTTGAAAGGACAAGGTACGGGAGCGTTACACGGAAACAAATAACATTTACTTGTGAGGAACTTTACACGTTGTGACAACATTTAGTGCAATCATATTTCGTACGTTTTTATTGTGAAAATATAAATTGTGAACTTACAAAGTAGTAGCTTTTCAAATATGTAGCTTTGTTTTGTCACTTGAATACTTATTAAGGAAAGGTAGGAAGGTAAAAACTCTGCAGTGTAATCAAAACAGGATAATATGACAGCAGGTAGAATTTAAAGATAGCAGGTAGAATTTAAAGATAGCAGGTAGAATTTAAAGATGCATAAAAGGAAACTGATGATCATACAAAGCTTGGAATAATGTGCTGCCTTCGGACTGAAATTTGTCTGACAACTGATCTGATCGCGACTTCTCTGTCAGCTTTAACCCTCTCAAGAACACACCACAGGACACAGAATAGACCGCTCTTTTCTGCACCGTTTCTGCAAAATATAGACTTTAAGTAATACATTTAATTAATTGTATTAAGCAAAAAATACTGAATCATTGGACCAAATAATCATTTTATGAAGAATAAGCTTTGAAAAACTCGTAAATAAATATAGTTGTGGTATGATACTGAATGCATGCAATAAAAAAGCGAGATTGACAAAATGTGGAAAGCGAAAGGTCAAACAGACAAGCAAATTGAAAAGACAAATAGTTTCTTAGATAAGTTGTTATTTTGAAATGCACACACGTATATTAAGGTTAATAGTCACCTTAATACTAATTGTTAAGTCTGTTATTGAAAACATGTGATTATCAATAAAAAAAAACAGAAGCGATAATGCATGTATACGTTTTAAGAAACTTTTAAGAAGAAGTTTTAAAATATAGTTCAGAGGTATCTCATGTTGATGGAGCTTAAAAATCGGAGCATAAAGCAAATACATGAGATATATAAATATCCCTACCAATCATTATGAACATTAACATACATCATTAATTAAAAGTAAAGAATGAAAGTTAGATATAATTTGGTCATATTTCAGATTACTTTGCTTTTTAACACCCCCAAAATAAGACGGTGATCGCGACCCATCTTTCCAAATCTTTATACTCATCAGATTTAAGTACCAGGGGTTATATATACCTAAAACAGATAATAGTCTAAAATAATTATTGTCCTTGTCACATAAGAAACACATAATTAATACACAACGTATCTTTAAAAAAGAAAATATGCTATATACATGGATAAAACACATCGAAAACTTTATAATGTTTTCTGCTGTAATATATACAATCACATTATTCTTTTGGCCACATAATCCAGAAACATTACTTACAGACAATGCACTATCCCAGGTCGATTTTCTGACCGTCGTTGCCAACTGTCAACTTCCTCGAGGAAGTTTAAGAACTGGCTACAGCTCTCTGGAATCGCACTCCCTATTTTCCATACAGAACAAGCAAATTGCTTGACATTCAGGACACTGTCCTATTATGGCAAATACAAATTAAATCTCGGAACTTGCATATAATAAATTTCTAAACATAAATTTCAATCATTAAAATACAATATTAAAATAAATAAAATGTGCAAATCCTTGTGATTGATAAAATCTATTCGTTTAAACTATAAAGTTGTGAATCGCTATTCATGAGTTTTGTGAATCATATCAATCACACAATTTAATACATTTCTGCGGGATATTATCTTTTCATGTATTGACAAATAATCTTAATGTCCATAATTGTGTATTTGATAATAGTTCAACTACTAATGATATGATTTGCTAGCTAAAATATAAAGGAAATGACAAGGAGATTATGTATATGTTACACGCAAATTAAAGTAATACGTGACATATTGATCAAAACAAGACAAAACAGTTTTGAACACTAATATGAATGAAACCAACATATATCTATTGAATAAAGAAATAGCTGTCCTTTTTCACCTTTCCTTCTCTGGAAACGTGAAGCATTCTCTGTACATGGGTGTCCATTCTTGTCTCAGACACTTTTGTCACAGTAAATGGTCCAAACTGAGCGATTTGGTTTTCCTTTGGCCAGTATATACCGATCTTAAAATTAGAAGATAGTTCTCACAGAATTTATGTAAAATGAATCGAAAACGAAATACATATTGAATAAATTGCTAAATATTTAATTTATAGAATTTATGTTATTTGAATTGACAAAATTAATGATTTCATGACTGAAGTGGAAATATTGCATTGTATTATAACGCATATACTTTGAAAAAATTCTTATAGGTTATCATTTATTATTATGTAGAAAAATTATAGCTGCAAGAGAATTAGCTGACCATTGGACCTATCATTTGCTAGGTATTATCGGATCCCAAATTTGTATTGGCATCTTGGTGGTTTATATCACCATTACCTATATAAACATAATGACTGACTTATCGGAATAATATTATCAGGAAAATAGTTACCGTAGCTGACATTTTTTCCATGGTTAATAAACCAGCGAATGGTCAATCAGACAGGTCATTTATTTCAATTTATATTTACAAATACAAGGTTATGACCTCATGTACTGCTTTATATTAATGATTTCGTGGTGCCAAATGGACCATGATCTTTGCAACATATAATCCTTCATTTTTGTTTCTATATGTATATGAAGATCGCTGCTATATATTACTAAATAAAGTTCTTGTTTTATCATAGAAAACTAGAAAGGGGTTTGAAGCTAACGGACAATGAATACTGCTGATATTGCGCAGTATTTCAAGTTAAATTACACAATCAAACTGCAAGTTCGCATCCTTCACATATTGATTTTAATCCTAATGTATCATTTTGTAATTATATATATATATATATATATATATATATATATATATATATATATATATATATATATATATATATATAGATATAGCACATTTCAAAATAGAAGGTTTTCATGAGCTGGGAAACTTTGTTACAACAAATCCACAGAGATAGCTGTACTATGTCGAAATGCATTTTTGAAATGTTATCTTCAGATTAAGTGATTCAGTGGTTGCATATTAGATTAATGCCATGCTCTAATAAACATTACAAAATATTCTAAATGATTTTTGGCGCACAAATGAAAAGAACAAAAAGATCTGCCTATATCGTCGCTAGACGAGAGAGATTACATTTTTTTTCAAATAAACACTGCCATTATATTTAATAAACTTATCAAAGATTAGATGATAAATAGACAGAACTCTAGAAGTTACCTTTTCACCCGGCATTTCTTCTTCATTTAGCATAATGAGTGTCTCTACTTCATATTCAAAAGCAAGTGTCCAGAAATCAACCACAGTGTCTGGCAAGGGCACCTGAGTCAATATCAAGCCATTTTTGTTCTTTAACGTCTATAGGAAACGGATGAAAGGATGTGATAAGTTAAAGCGCAATATTGCATCAACGCATATTATATACTTATTTTCTTTAAGAACGCTGAATACAAAATATGAACTAAGAAAATTAACATTGAATTCATGATCTCACTAATTAATTGTAAAAAGACAAAGATTATTTTTGCAATTTACTAGATGTGATTTAATATTGTCCTTTTGTTTCAAACATACGGTATTGATGTCAAATTAAGCATTATATTACATATTACGTATCTTGATTGCAGAGAGTTGAAACACTATGCAATGTGATTGATATAAAAACAAAATAGTAAAGGGATAACATGAAATATTTGGGAACCAGAACAGTTAGCTTACTTTTTGGTAAAAATGAATTTCTATAGAAAACATTCTTGTAACATTCTTTTAACTAGTTTTGACTCATGACAGAAGTTTACCTGTAATTCTTATTTTTCAAGTTTAAAAATTAACCCTTTGTAAATCATTAATGACACCAATTGACATTCAACGCAGTATTTCATTAGAATCTCGATATACAAACAACGTATTTTGTAATAAAGATAAAGAACTATGAAAATAAGTGTTTCAATAAATTGGACCCAGCACTATAGTGAAATTGCTCTATAGTTTGGTAAGAAGTTTTTTGTCGCATGTTAAAGATCGATTTGACGTGCGCTAACTTCCACTGTTCGGACGACACTTGGGCTATTGTTAAACAATATTTGCAGGTCCATACAAATTTCTTGAAATAAATTTGTCACAGTGTGTTATTTTGTTTATTGACAATGATATTTATTTGCCTCTTATCTGTCCGATAGTTGTTTAAGTCTTTAGTTCTGAGCACATTAGCCCCAAGTATTTCTTTTTTCTTATCGAATTCTCATATAAACTATGAATCGTTGTAGAGTTTAATTGTGATTATATGTATTTAGATGCTTTTTTAAATCTATGTATCGATCACACCGGGCCAATCATTTGCGTGCGGTTCCAGAGAGCTCATTTTTGATATTTCTGAAATATGATCGACAACATATTCTCTCATATGATTTACAATGCTTTCTCTCACATGATTGAGAACGTATTATTTTGCATGATTTACAATGTATTCATTCACATGATTGACAAAGTACCTTCTGACATGATTGACAAAGTTTACTCTGACATAAATAACATATTTTCTCACATGATTGACAATGCAATCTCTCACATGATTTACAATGTATTCTCTCACATGATTGACAATGTAAACTCTCACATGATTTACAAAGTATCCTTTCATACGTTTGACAACGTAATCTCTGCCATGATTGACAAAGTACTATCTGACATGAGCGACAAAGTATTGTCTGACATGACTGACAACATATTCTATCACATGACTGGCAGTGTATTCTCTCACATGATTGATAACGTAAACATGCACATGATTTACAAAGTATTCTTTAATATTTTTGATAACGTATTCTTTGATATAATTGACAAAGTACTCTCAGACATGGCAAAGTATTATCTGACATGACTGACGGCGTATTCTCTGACATGATTGACAACATTATTTACAATGTATTCTCTCACATGTCTGACAACGTATTCTCTCGCATGATTTACAGCTTATTCTCTGAAATGGTTTACAATGTATTCTCTGATATGAATTACATTGTATTCTAAGATATGCTTTACAACGTATTCTCTGAATTGATTTATAATGACATTACTTACAGCATGTTATCTGACAAGGTGTTCTCCAACATAATTTACAACTTTTTCTCTGTCATGTTTTCCAAAGTATTCTCTGACATGATTCTCATCCTATTCTTCGGCCCATATATGATCTTATTACAATTTTCCATTCATTAGGAGAATGAACGGATTTGATATTTATAACTGTGCAACTGCTAGAACTAATGTTTCATAAAGAAAGGTAACATTACCGGAAGAGTCACAGCATTGATATAGTCATTACGACCCGGAGCGTAAGTCGAAAGGAATGGGCGGTATCGTCTGGCTATAATAATAATAATAATAATAATAATAATAATAATAATAATAATAATAATAATAATGATAGTAATAATAATAATAATAATAATAATAATAATAATAATAGTAATAATAATAATATTAATAATAATAATAATAATAATAATAATACTAATAATAATAATAATAATAATATTAATAATAATAATAATAATAATAATAATAATAATAGTAATAATAATAATAATAATAATAATAATAATAATAATAATAGTAATAATAATGATAGTAATAATAATAATAATATTAATAATAATAATAATAATAATAATAATAATAATAATAATAATAATAATAATAATAATAATAATAATATTAATAATAATAATAATAATAATAGTAATAATAATAATATTAATAATAATATTAATAATAGTAATAATAATAATAATCTTAATAATAATAATATTAATAATAATACCGTAATGAACGATTGCGATATCAGTGTGTTTTGAAACGATTCTACAAATTTAGTTTTTCATATTCGCTTGTGTTTCAAATGAGCTGTAGGTAATTCATACTTTCATATTATTCTATACTCTAACCTTTATATATATATATATATATATATATATATATATATATATATATATATAAAAGGTTAGAAAACGTTTAATATCTATCTGTCTATCTATCTATTTGTCTAACCATCTATCTATCTGTCTAACCATCTATATATCTGTCTAACTATCTATCTATCTATCTATCTATTTATCTATCTATCTATCTATCTATCTATCTATCTATCTATCTATCTATTTATCTATCTATCTATCTAGTTTAATCTAATCTAATCTAATCTAATCTAATCTAATCTAATCTAATCTAATCTAATCTAATCTAATCTA
>JARLTB010000204.1:8847500-8945000 GCA_030141615.1 Unio pictorum
TGTATATAATATTTGTGTTGTGACCTTTAATTTTCATGTTATTCATAATACTAGTGATCATTACAAATACCGATTATCACGTGATCTCTTAAGGGCGTAATACCGAAATATGGAAATGAGTTGATCGTGGTTTTGAGAGCATTGTAATATATTATGTTACAGGGAAACACATTAACTAAAATGACAAGTACTATTCATAAAGACCTGGTTATCATCTTAAACAAAAATTCTAAATTATGAGATCAATCAGTCATACAATAGCTGTGTGATCACCGATGCAAGAATAAATACATGTCACATGGAACATTTGAATGAGAACTCTCTGTCATGCTCCCCATCTTATATCTTATGCAGGATATACTTATTGGTAATAGCAGGACGAATTTTAAATGTTCAACTGTTCCTGGCTTTTGCATTTATTGTTATTTTGACGGGCGTAACCATAACCTCTTCACATCCCGTACATAGACTCATATCCTAACATGGCATGGGCTTCACACACACACTCACACATACGCACGCACGCACGCACGCACGCACACACACACAGGTTAATATATAAATTTATTTATATCTCATGTATTTACACTCTCATTCCATCGACATATCTAGTATAGGTTGACATGATTTATTAATAAAAACGAATCTATTTCCTTCGACAAAATATAGAATTCTTATGAAGAAAGATTTAATTCAATTTATATTCGTATAATATAGGTGTGCAAAATGTTTATAGGTGCAGTAATATGGAAATGAAACAAGAATGAAGACTCGGGGGGTAATGTGCCTATGCAGACATTCATAATGAGCACGAAGAGCTGGTGTGATGTCAAGGGAAGAGATAAGGACTAAATCCAGTTCGACTTTGAGCACCTGAATGAAGATCATGGTCCATTCCTTAGCAAATTAAATTTATCTACCAAAAGTCCTTATAAATCAGTTAATTTTTTTATATAGTTCCTCAAATTCCCAACCCCAAAACTACTTTGGGTTTCTTACGACTAACCTATTGAACAACAAATGATAATGAGAACAATCATATAAAGCGACAGTACAAGGCGCACGTTGCACATAAATTTCTTCGAGATGCAACGAAATCCCCAAAACATTATTTTGATTTTAGGACCAACACCATCAAACACTGTGAAAGGAATATAAAAATATAAATCTTTCCTGTAAAAAAATATTAGTCTATTCCCCTTAAGTTATTAACATGAAAATAACCCAGCTTTCAATAAAATAAATTTATCTATAATTGTAGGCACCTGTCATCAGACGATCGCATTTTCAAACTACTGATTAAAACTAATTAATATATTTATCCAAGGTAACTATTTAGTAGCACGCAAAATGAATGCCACATAATGGAACGACACGAATTTATGTTCACTACTTCAGCTATTATTCAAGAAAGATCATGCAGAACAGGTTCCATACAAGTTCTATTTTTTTAAGTTATCCTAGGTTTATAGGTAGCACACATTACCCAAAAAGAAAACGTATGTTTGGAAAACATAGATGTCAAGCAAAATACTATGTTTCAATTTCCCTCTTACATTCGAAATATTACCATATAACCATAAAACCACTTCTTTAATAACTTGGCAAACAATTATCATTAAATGACTGTCATCTAAACAACATACACCCTCCTAATTCATAGGATTGCGATAAATAAAAAAAACATATTTATGTATGTGTGTATTCGTGAGTAGTAATTTGGGTCACTCTAGCCTCAATGGGAAATTCAGTCAAAAACAGCTTGGGGCACTATAGCCTCAAGATTTATAGCCTCAAGAGAAAATCCAGTCAAAAACAACTTGGGGCACTATAGCCTCAAGATTTATAGCGTCAAGAGAAAATCCAGTCAAAAACAACTTGGGGCACTATGGCCTCAAGATTTATAGCCTCAAGAGAAAATCCAGTCAAAAACAACTTGGGGCACTATAGCCTCAAGATTTATAGCGTCAAGAGAAAATTCAGTCAAAAACAACTTGGGGCACTATGGCCTCAAGATTTATAGCCTCAAGAGAAAATCCAGTCAAAAACAACTTGGGGCACTATAGCCTCAAGATTTATAGCGTCAAGAGAAAATCCAGTCAAAAACAACTTGGGGCACTATGGCCTCAAGATTTATAGCCTCAAGAGAAAATCCAGTCAAAAACAACTTGGGGCACTATAGCCTCAAGATTTATAGCGTCAAGAGAAAATCCAGTCAAAAACAACTTGGGGCACTATGGCCTCAAGATTTATAGCCTCAAGAGAAAATCCAGTCAAAAACAACTTGGGGCACTATAGCCTCAAGATTTATAGCGTCAAGAGAAAATCCAGTCAAAAACAACTTGGGGCACTATGGCCTCAAGATTTATAGCCTCAAGAGAAAATCCAGTCAAAAACAACTTGGGGCACTATAGCCTCAAGATTTATAGCGTCAAGAGAAAATCCAGTCAAAAACAACTTGGGGCACTATGGCCTCAAGATTTATAGCCTCAAGAGAAAATCCAGTCAAAAACAACTTGGGGCACTATAGCCTCAAGATTTATAGCCTCAAGAGAAAATCCAGTCAAAAACAACTTGGGGCACTATGGCCTTAAGTTGGGTCTATATAGGCTCAAGGGAAATGGAACATATTGGGCCTATATAGCCTAAAGGGAAATTGAACATGGGGAATATTATTTGTATTTGTATATGGGTCTTTATAGCGACAAGAGGAAAATGGAGGCAAAGAAAGCTAAAATCTTTTCGAGGTATAGGAGTGGCTCTGATTAGGGCCGTTATGTGTAATGTTAACAGTATCTTGTTAACACAGAGGACATCTCACAGATCTTACTCTTCCGTAAACTTCTCCTCACTGTTGGGCCATAGAGGAGAACTCTCTTTAAACAACCTTGTCTTTCCACATATATCTTTCTCTTTCAAAAGGCTGTATCCGTCATATCAATGACAGTCCACGATGATCTGACATAAATGGGTAAATCAGTCCGAAACAGCATGGTAGAAACAAGGGTAGAAGAGTTTAAGTTGGTTCACATCTTGTGATGAGAAACAGGTGAAGCGAATGCCGTGTACTGCGGTTATTTATAGGGGAAGAGCGGATCGAAACGGATTGAGTATATTCACCAATCCAAACGTGCGTTACAAAAATCAGCCACAGTCATCCAATTGGAAGAGAACAGTGTCTGACGTTACATTTCCTATATAGAGGTACTATCGTCTGTGCGCAGTCAATCGATGCGACAGAGTTGTCAATGATGTCGGACACTAAGAAGACAATGAATTGGGGGTGAGCCAGTAGTAGAGACAGCAAGTAATGGGACAACAGTGACTACTAAAGTCATGACAAATCTACATCCAGAAGAAATTGATTTTAACTGGGATATTGTGGATTTTTTAACATCACAAGAATTTTTTCCGGAACCTTCGATGCCTTCGACTTCTTCTTATGTACACGTCGATGATTTTAAGCAGAATCAAAAAGAATTGGAGCGATTTTTACAACAACAGAAAGTAGAAGAACAAGCTTTTCTTTTTCAACAGCGGGAAGAATAAGAAACAAGAAGGAAACACCAGGAAGAAACGGTAGCAGCAACAGAGAATAAATAAGACCAAGGACAGAAAGAAAATAGTGAAAATCAAACGGTCACGACGGTACTTTTAGATATTTTAGCAGAGTTAAAGAGTCTGAAACAAATGTATCAGACTTCTTTATCACGACCGAAGAGAAAAAGACCTTCTCGAGCTAAACAACCCAATCTAACTGTGAATACGTCTGCCATACCACCGTTAGTGATTTCTACCAAATCATTGACAGGAACCACCAGTCCCGAAGTAGGCCTTGGCCGTGGCAAAGGCTTAAGACAGCTAAAGATGGTTACGTCCAGTTTCTGAGTTTGTTTTGTTTTAAACAAACAAAACACCAACTGTCCTTTTCAGGGCCACTCAAATTATTTCGAAAAGAAATACTATTTCAATTGCCTAATTCAATGAAAACTCAAAAGTCCTTTTTATATTTTTTTATACACATGATATACGTGTGAATGAATGAATGTGTGAGCGTAGGGTCTTATTGTATAAAATCAAAAACAAGAGACACTTACGTTTTTTCTCTCTGGCGTATTCTGGTACAAACGTTACAATTCAATATCACAACATAACATAACACAATACCACTTTAAAATGTTCATAGGTTTCTTCTGTTTCACTCTTTCTGTTTTTTCATTTTCTTTACTGTCAGAGGTTTTTTGTTTCTTTTTCACGATCTGGACATTCTGTAGCAGAACGTCCTTTCTTCTTACAGATATAGCAAGTATCTTGATTTTTATCTCGATAGGAAGGAGAATAGTCCGTCTGCTTGTCTGAAGAAAACTTTCCTATGACCCCATGTAAAGCTCTGATGAGAAGTTCAACTTGTGTAGGTTCTTCCATCGTTCTGGTCAATGTGAGAATAAAATGAATACTGAAAGGTTAGACACTGACTCTTTATATATGCTCGGATCGGACATGAATATATTGGCGTTATGGTCTTTAAAAGGTAGTCATTTGACTTTTTGCAGACAAGATGAAAAGACCGCGTCATGTTGTGGAGAAAGGAGAAGACAGTAAGATACAGAAACGTAATGTATCGCCTAGCACAGTAGCTGAAGTCTTGGCTCAAATTCATGCCAGTGATTTTGAAGATGACATGAGTGAGCCCGAATCCACACCCATGCAAAGTGCACCATCCTTAGTAAACCCTGAAAATTGCTAACACATTCGAGAGACGGAAAAGCGTTCCTCTCGAAAATTTAGAACAACGGCTTACGTGTATGCCGTAAGGTTTAAAGATTTCAAGTCCAATGAACCTTTGGAGAATACAGAAGGGTTCATTACCGAGGAGTGGGATTCTGTGTTAACTGCACTGCAACAGCAATGTCAAGCCAAAGAAAACGATCGCTTGAGACTTTTTATTCATCACGATAATTTGATGTCTCCCGTTTGGATCGAGTTTAGTAGCCCATTACAATTAACACCTTCCAAAGTCATCAACAAAATTCAACATGTGCAACAATCCAACGACAAGTTTCACATCACCGATGGAAAAACCACTCTGTTCATGACCCACGTGTCACTTTCTCAGGAGACAGGACGTAAAAAAGTGTTTTTGGTGTACAGCCTTCGCAACATTAAGGGAAGCCTTGTCCAAATTAACAATTCTCAAGACCAGATGTGTTTAGCCAGTGCCATCGTCGTGGGACAAAGATATGTCAACAAGAATGACACGGCAGAATGGAAAAGAGTCTGGAAAAGTATCCGACAATGTGACCGAGCCAAACAACGAAGTGAAGCAAAACTCCTGTTACAGCAAGCAGAGATATCCAAAGACACCCCTTGCGGTATTACAGAAATGCAAATTATGCAAGCTGTCTTGGCTCTACATTACACCTTGAAAGTACACCCTCAAGAAGTGCGTGGTTTTCTTTTGTTACGAGGCGACGATTTTAAAGACGGAAAATACATTCACGTCTATCATCACGATGGTCATTTTGATACCATTACCAGTGTCACTTGATTTCTGAAATGCAGTTACTACTGTGAAAAATGTGACTATGGTTATAACAATCGAGAACAACACAAGCATTGTGGATCAAAATGTGAGGGATGTTTGGCCTCTCAACCTTGTCTGGACAAAGGCCAAGTACGAGTGCATTGCCCAGTTTGTCGGCGCACTTTTGTCAGTCTTAACTGTTACCAACAACACTTGAAGATGCAAGGTTTACAGCAGAAAAGTACTTGTCAGCTTTTGAGATTGTGCCCTACTTGTGGACAAGGCATACGTACCAGTAATGCCAAGTTTTACGTTTGTCGAGGGAAGAAACGATGTCACATTTGTCACCAAATCGTGGACTTGGAGCACGAATGCTTCATTCAAAAATATCAACCCCGACCAGAAGATACCCAGAAGAAAGGGAATTTTATCTTTTATGATTTCGAATGCATGCAAGAGACTGGTATTCACATTCCTAATTTCTGCGTGGCTCACCGTGCGTGCGAGAAGTGCATCCAAGAGCCTATCTTTAGTCATTGCCCTCAGTGCAGCAAGATTCCTGGAGGACGTGAAAAAATCTTTCGAGGGTCAAACACGCTAGCCGATTGTGCCCACTGGATCCAAAATCCCATTGACGAAACTTGGATCCCGAGTTTAAATCTATCATAGAAAGTTACAAGTTAGTTGACTCCCTGAACCCCCGCGATAGTTTGTACGGAGGACAAACGAATGCCACTTGTTTGTTGTACCAAGTGGACGAGGAGAAAGGAGAAGAAATAAAATACTTGGACGTATGTTCACTGTATCCTTACGTGTGCAAATAGTGTCACTTTCCCGTAGGGCATGCACAATTGATGACAGAACACATTGACCTGGACCACATTCGACAGTACAAAGGATTGATCAAGTGCAAAGCCTAACCTTCCACAGACTTGTACCATCGCGTTTTACCTCACCATTGCCAAGGAAAACTGATGTTTCTTTTGTGTCGAACTTGTGCCGAAACGTGCAACCAATAACAACCTTGTCAGCACACCCAGGAAGAACGCGCCTTGACAGGAACGTGGGTTAGCGTGGATTTGTTTAAAGCTCTGGATCTGGGATACCAAATGTTAGAAGTGTACGAAATTTACCACTTTACCAAGACACAACAATACCGCAAGGGCAACGAGACATAGAAAGGTATTTTTGCAGACTACGTGGATGCCTTTTAAAAACTAAAACAAGAAGCTAGCGGATATCCTTCCTGGTGTCATACTTCCGAAGTCCAAAAGATATTCAAAGAAAAATATCGGGAGCAGGAAGGCATCACTTTAGACCACATCGAGAAAAACGAAGAAAGGCGATCGTTTGCCAAAGTGATGTAAAATTGCTTGTGGGGTAAAATGGCACAACGGCCGTCTTTACCCAAGACAGTGTAATTGTCCGAACCTTCTCGCTACTTCCAGATGATTCACTACAAAATCTAAGTCATGAAACACGTAGACGTCATTCATGAGGACTTGATCTTAGTCAATTACGAAGAAGAACTAGACTTTGAAATGTCATCATTTCTGCTTACGTGACAGCCCGCGGTCGCTTAAAATTGTACGAAGTGTTAGAACTGTTAGGAGATCGTGTATTGTATTTTGACACAGACAGTTGCATCTACATTCACCGACCGAACCAGTGTAACCCTACCATCCAAGGAGACCGTTTAGGAGCCTGGACCGATGAACATCCGGACGACACGATTCTATGTCTTGCAAGTGACGGTCCTAAAAATAACGGTTACGAATACCGAGACCCACAAGAAGAAATGCATACCGAATGTAAAGTGAAAGGATTGATTCTCAATTATCGCACCAGTCGAGTGGTGAACTTTGACGTACTACAAGAAGCCTTACAGTCGGGACAGGATAAAACATTTAAGTGACCACTCGCGATCCGCACAAGATTGTCCGTTTAACCACACAACCAAATCGTTAGCCGACCTTTGGAAAAAGTCTATCTAATCGTGTACCAAAAAAGAGTACGAATTCCCAATCACTTCACTCTACCGTACGGTCACGTCGAGATTGGTCAACATTTAAAAAGGGACATTGTCCAAGACCAATAGTTCATTTGTAACTACAACGGCCAAGCGAAAAGAAGATGAATCCATTTAAACAGGCATCATTCAAATTTGGGAATTATCAAGTGGAGTGTGATGTTAAACCTTGCGATTGTAGTGATGCCAGACGCTGCGACCTTAGTGATTCAGCAGGAGATCGTGGGAACTTTGCTATGACTACTACCCCTATAACTACCCTGAAAGTGATGCTGTGCGTGTCAAACCTGAGGGATGCGAAAGCGGTGCCACACGTTATCGTGGACGTCTAGGAATTTCACCGTACTTGCATCGAACTGAAGTGAGAAGAGTCGAATATTCCTTCCCTACGAGTTTGCCTGAATACTGTCACTTTAAAAATCGATTCCAAACCATCAAAGATACATGGCCAAAATATCTGCCAGGACCAACTCCTGAAGAATTAGACAGAGCCGGAATTTTCTACTTGGGCGAAGGGGATAAAGTCAATTGCTTCAGTTGTGGTGTGTCCATTTACGAGTGGGAAAAGAAAGATTCCGCTTACTCGGAACATGCTCGATGGTCTCCGAATTGTCAATACCTACCTTTAGTGGGACCTAGTGATTGAAATTGACAATACTGCTCCATGTCATTTAACAAACTTAGACCAATATATAAACCCTCTCTAAAACATAATATTCAAGGATTACCACACGAATTGCAAGAGAAGATCTACTAGGACGTTTGGCAGGGTCTTTCTATAGAAAAATCTCAGTGGGTGACTGTAGAACATTTGTGTCGTGAAATTCACAAGAGGAAAGTGACAAAAATTAACCAACGTGTCAGATTTCTCTGGATCAAGGGTATTTGTTTGCACTGTTTTGAGTTTAGTACGTTTACATCTGAAGATTATTTTGATCCTTCTTAACCGTTACCCTGAATGGCAGTGGGACGAAATTACACGTTATATTAATCACTTTCGCTTTTGGAGGAGATTTGATCCTGTGCAGAATATACACTGATGGTCTTCGACAAAAAAGAAGTATAAAAGAGAACGACCATGCCACAACCTTTATCACTTGTGATCAAAAAGATTCCGTGGAAGAATATCAATGAGAATATTCACACGGTGAAGGATTACAAATACTTATTGCAAGAACTGTGCCCCATGAATTTGGGTTGACGTGTAGTGTGTGTTTTAGTAACTTGCTTTCTGGGATTTCGTTTACCTGTCGATTCCTTGTGGACACTTTATGATCACTACCTACCAAAAAAAAGAAAGTATGTTGACTCCTTTAAATGTCCACGAGAGACTCATTCTGGTAAAAGCATTACGCTTTCATCTGGATACGTCTCGACCTCTACAAGAAAAAGAGATTCGTCAACTTTTACGTACGGAAGCGGTGTACGAAGATGTGTGTGTAGCTTGTGATTTACACCCTCATTAGACAGATGTACGTGACTGAAAAAGTTGGGATTTTGAGGTTTGGACAAACGAAGCATCCCATTATGCCCAAGCGTTGTGTTCGTAAAATCCATCGTCGAGTGATAAACCTGTGTTAGTGACAGTGCCAGAAGAAGAAAAAGAGAAAGAATCTGTCACCGAGGACAATCTCACTGTTCAAGTCAGAACTGTCATGGACATTCCCCCATAAAGTCCCTTCCGAGAGGACACCTATGTGACTGTACCCCAAGTTGAGACTATAAGAACATTACACACTACCTCTAGGACACCTTCGATACCCAAATAACGTTGTACAGTGACTTGTTTATATGCCACTTTATCCTTTCCATGTATATTTTATTAATGTATTTATCCATTTGGCTTTAATGTATTTTTGTCTTTCGTGTTGTTCTCATTTAAACATGCCTTGAAAAAAAAGTGTCTTGAAAAAAGTATAAAAACCTCCTGTCTTGTCTGTTTTTGTGTCAATAGTGTCATGCTCTACACTTCTATGGCTAACTTTGCTCTTTTTACTACTCCTTCCTCCTCGACATTCAAAGTCATGGACGAACACTTAGATCATGCTAGTTGGGAAGCCTTGTATCGTCGTCATCCTTTTAACATGTTAATTGATGGACCGAGCGGTTCAGGCAAAACCGAATTTGTTAAACGTTTGATCGAATATAAACATCATTTGATCGATCGTTCACCTCAACGCATCGTGTGGTGTTACAAAGTGTGGCAATCGGCATACAGCGTTTTATAAGAAAGTCAAGGTGATACCATTGTGTTTGTAGAAGGTATTCCTGAAGAAGACGTTGGGGTCGTGTTTGACCCTAGTCAAACTCATTGGATCATTTTTGACGACATGTTAGGAGAAGATGAAGAAGAAATTAAACTGTGGTTTACGCGTAAAGGGCATCATCGTAATGTCAGTGTCATTTACATTACACAACATTTATTTCAACAAAGTAAATCCCATCGTACCATTAGTCTGAATGCTTATTACGTGGTCTTGTTTAAAAGTCCTCGAGATAAATCACAAGTGCAAGTCTTAGCCAAACAGTTAGGAACACCTTGGCTGACTCATGCGTACGATGATGCCACTGAAACGCCACACGCCTATTTACTCGTGGATTTAAAACCCACCACCTCCGATTATTTGCAATTTCGTATCGATTTGTTTCACGACTGGTGCCAAGACGGATGACCTGTCGTGTACACGTCCTCGTCGTCGACATAACAACATGAACCACTAAAATCTATAAACACCTTGGTCACTTTGACCTTGTCTCATACATTGTCAACATGACGTCCGTTCAGTCTCATCTTCCCATCCAATTGATTAGTGCCTTGTACGGTATCAGTCGCGAAAAAAATCCACAAATACCTGCTCACGTCTTAGAAGCCAGTCTCAAAGAAGTCTTTCGACGGTTTATGGTGACAGCACGTCAAATACTGCAAGGCATCATTCATATTCTACATCATACCAAACGCTTTTTTGACAGAATAAAGTAGCCTTGACACAACTGGCCGATCCTCGCATCGACACTCAAATCAAAAAGCAAATTATATTGAAACCTGGAGGTAGAGGTTCTCTAGGAGGTGTCATCATTCGTTCCCCTTTAAAATGGGATCTCATTGCTTCCAAAGTTCACTCCCAAGAAAAAAATAGCCAAACGGACTCCTAAGATAAAGAACAATGGTGCCAAGACCAAAACAAAGAAAAGAAAAGTCCACAGAAAAAGCGGTCACCCGCAAAAAGGCACTTCGGCCAGGACGCAACCTTACCTTCGTAAACCACGACCTGCAAGAGAAGATCTACAAGGACGTTTGGCAGGGCCCGCATTTCCAGTAGCTTCAGGTGCTTCCACTTCTCCGTTGCGGGTGATGCCAGCCAAATCCAGTTTGGCACACGTTCTTCCTAATTTGATGAAACATTGGAAATCTGCGTCTCCCAAAACGTCTCCTCCACCGGTGACACCCTCGTCCACATTAGCGTCAGTAGCAGCTGCTCACAAAGTTCCAGCCCCCAAAGTCAAAGTCAAAGAAAGATATGGCATGTTAAAGAGTTTACTGGATTTCTCCAAACAAAAAACTGTCCCAACTGAGTCCTCTAAGAGCCCATTCACGACGTGTGTTACCTGTCATGAAGTTGATACGACGCAAAGATAATTAGTGCCGTCACATTCCAGTATAAAAAATGACTTGAGAACAACAACGGGAACCAGTATTTTATGTGCTACTGCTGAACACACAATGATGCCCCCTCAAAACGTGCACACCACAACCCTCGTCGTTCTGATGTCCAAAAAGGAAAAGGAAAAAGTCAATCTCGTCATCCTACAAAAGGCTTAAAAACCAAACATCGACGTCATCCCCTCCAAAGACGTTGTCCTTTAAAGAAAAAGAAGAGTCACCCAAAAGGAGGTTACTTTGGCAGTTTTGGGAAACACATCGTCACCTTTTTGACGAAGCGCTAATAGATAAAAGAGGGTGTGTACCAAGTACTTGACGTCAGTGGTATTGTGGAACGAATAAGTAAAGATGTCACCTCGCAGAAAACACTCTTATTCATCTCACAAATGAGAGAAAAGGAAAGGATTACGTCCTCGTTTAGCCAAACATCGACAAGTTCTTCGTCAAAATGTCCAAAAGAAAAAACCCGTTCGTCAAAAGAAAAAGATGTTGGTGCAACGCGGAGGATTTTTAATTTATCCTTTTTTAAAAAGGCATTTGCTGCCAGTTATAAATCAACAAGAGATGGCTCAACAAAAAAGATAAAAGAGTGAGTGTTCCAAGTCATTGACGTCACTGTTATTGTGGAACGAACAAGCAAAGATGTCACCTCGCAATAAACATTCTTATTCACTCCACAAGGGAAAGTAAAGGAAAGAACTACCTCCTCGTCTAGTCAAACACGGAGACATGTTGTCTGTCCTGTCCAAAGCCTCTCCACCCATGCGAAAACAAATCATTAAAACTGCCTCCAAAGATAGCATCGATACCGTGTGCGAATGTTGTTTGAATGTCTTGAAAGGCACGATACCTTTGTCTCCACACTAGAAAACATGTTTAGCCAAACATCGACACGTTCTTCGTCAAATGGTCAAAAAGACAAATACCCGTCCGTCAAAAGAAAAAGATGTTGGTGCAACGTGGAGG
The DNA here is from genome assembly GCA_030141615.1 of Unio pictorum. Taxonomy (NCBI): domain Eukaryota; kingdom Metazoa; phylum Mollusca; class Bivalvia; order Unionida; family Unionidae; genus Unio; species Unio pictorum. Next base: position 8,859,681 of record JARLTB010000204.1, read on the forward strand.
ATTTTTACCTTTTCTTCTTCCTGTGTTGACAGGATTAGCGAAAGCCGGCGCGAGTATCTTACCAGGTTTGGTACATGAGATGGCACGAGGGATCTCCCAAATGTGATCATTCCAGAAGATAAAACGGACCTATGGAGCACCACCATCTCAGATGTAACCTTTGGAAGCCCGTGGAAGCACGAAAAATGACTTTAGTCCCTTACAAACGATAGATGGAATACCATCGTTAGCAAGAACAACGTACCCCCATTTACCACCCAATCCTGATTTGACCGAAATGTCCCAATTACAAGACGAATTGCAATCCTTGATGCATCGCCACGATTTGTCCGAAACCGAAAAGTCGCAAAAGTACGGCCAATTTTTGCAACGACTAAAACTCTTTCATCGAAAAGCTGTGGAACAAGCAGCTCTACCTACTCTGTCCGATATGAAGGCTCTGATGAATAGGCCGTCGCCCTCACCCTCTACAATAGCCAAAGCAGACGTTATCCCACCATTACCCAAGGAAGAAGAACCGCATGATCTCTTTCAAACACCCACTGTCTCTCCCATTCCGAGTAAGATTGCCGCTTCCTCATTGACCCCTTCCCCCACTCCCCAACGAGAAGAACTCAAAACTTGGGTTAAAAAGATGATGGCCACTCCTCATTCGACAGATGTGAAAAAGAAAGAAAGGAAACCAGAAGTGAGAAAGGAAAAGAAGACCAAATCTATCTCATTACCACCTCCGTCACTGTCACCAGTACCCTCGACGTCAACTCCTGTGGCACATGGGACACGTAAAACCGTTTCCAAACAACCCCCATTTCGTCCCACCCAAAGCAATATCATCGAAGAGTGGGTAACTTATTAACAAAACCATGGAGAAGGTATTAGCCAGCATTTACTACGATCCAGCTCACCCTGCAGGTTACGGAGGCATTCAGAAATTGTTTCGTGCTGCAAAAACTCACCTGAAAATGATCCGCTTACCTGTAGTACAACGATGGTTACAAGAACAAGCGACGTACAATTTACACAAACCCATTCGACGAAAATTTCACAGAAGTCGCACTCAAGTGGCAGGCATCGATCATCAGTGGCAAGTTGATTTAGCCGATGTCTCTCAATTAGCCACCTACAATCGCGGCTACACATAATTGTTTTGTGTCATCGACGTCTTTTCTAAATTTGCCTGGGTCGTACCATTGACATCCAAATCGAGCGGAGAGTTAGTACGAGCTTTGTAACTGGTGTTGAAACAAAGTGCTCGTCACCCTTTTCGATGGCGAACCGACAAAGGCACCGAATTTCTCAACCAAGCTTTCCAACGAGAATTAAAAAAACGTGACATTCATTTTTACACCACTGAAAATCCTGAAACCAAAGCCTGTATCTTGGAACGTTTTCAACGTACCTTGAAAGAACGCATGTGGAAATATTTTACGCATCAACACACTCTCAAGTACATCGACGTCTTACCGCACTTAGTCCAAGCCTACAATCAATCTTACCATAGAAGCATTGGACGTGCCCAACAAGATGTGAAACCCGACAACGAAGTGACTGCTTTTGAGCGTCTGTTTGGTACGTCCCGGACGATGACTGTCCCCAAGAAAGGTGGACAAGTGTTAATCCCTGGAGATTGGGTACGCATTGGTAAAATCAAACGCACTTTTGAGAAAGTTTACTTACCCAACTGGACCATCGAATTGTTTCGTGTTACTGGGCGAGTGCGTGATCGTCATCCTACCGGGAATAAATTGGAACACATGAACGGAGAAGTATTAAAAGGACCGTTTTACTTGCCTGAGTTACAACGTGTCACCAAAAAAGAAGACGACGTGTACGACATTGAAAGCATTCTCGAAAAAAGAACCCGTAAAGTAGGAAAACGTCGTGTCAAAGAAGTCAAAGTACGTTGGAAAGGATATCCTCCTAGTTTTTATTCTTGAATTGAAACCAATGGTGACACGAGGATTGCACGCCTTAAAAGATGCCGCATTGACTCACGGCAAAGATTTTCTTCACAATGTCCTCACTGACCAACAAAACCCCAAAGAAGCTTTTTTGAGAGCAGGCAAAAATGTCTTGCTTCAAACGGGTAAAGAGATTTTGGGACGACGAGAAAGTCCTATAAATGCCCTGAACGGTACCGAGTCTGACATTCCTGCTTCCCTGAGGACACAGCAAGGACAAGGCAGAAAGCGACGACGAAGACAACCGTTTCAAAAGTCTCCGTACCTCTAAAGCTAGAAAGACGAAGAAAGAAAGAACCTCTCGAGACTTAGACATTTTTGATTATTAAAAATAAAAAACATAGAGACTGAGAGAAACAAATGATGCACCAAGAATCTTGTGCCTGTTCCAAGTCAGAACTGGATCCCTTTGCCATGCCACCCACGATGATGACCATGCAAGAAGCCCAATGGGTCGAATTTCATCCCGTCTCCTCTTTGACGGATTCAGCTCCAATCGAGTGTGAAATCAAAGGACAACCCGAAGATTACATCGATCTAAACACGTTACTTGTATTTGAAAGTGAAAGTGATTAAAACGGACCACTCCAATCTAGCACACAACGCCCGAGTAGCACCCGTCAACACTTTCAAGCATTCCTTGTTCAGCGAAGTGGATTTGTATATGAATAACAAACTGATCAGCAGTACCATGGATACTTACCCTTACCGAGCGTACCTCGAAAATCTCTTGAGGTACGTAAAAGATGCCGAGAACACTCATTTAGATGCTTGCGTGGTATGGAAACCTGACACCGAAGGTGATACTAAGTTTAACGACACAGCCTTGACAATCCTCACAATGTGGGTTTCAACGAGCGTCGAAAGAAAATTCTGGTAGGAAGTAATTTTGAACTGTTCGATTGTTTGCATTTGGATATGTGGTTTCAAGAGAAGTTATTGTTGAACGGAGTAGATATTCGCTTGAGGCTGAATCGTAGAAGTGCTGCTTTCCATTTGATGGCTTATGCCAACGAATACAAAACCATTATGCAAGAAGCCAGGTTATACATGCGTCATGTGGAAGTGTTACCTAAAGTGGGAAATGATATCAGTCACACTTTGAGCAGAACGACAGCCAAGTATTCGATAAGACGCGTGGAAGTAAAAACTTTCACCATTGCCAGGGACCTAAGATCCAAGATCGAAATCATCTGTTCCAAGGACAGTTACCCAAACGTTTATTCATTGGTATCGTCAGCAGTGCAGCCCTAAACGGTGCCCACGATCACAATCCTTTCGAATTTGAGCACTACGAAGTAGACAAAATCGAAGTCAGTCACGATGGCTAAACTATGTGTACCCGGCCCTTCGAACCCAACTTTGCCCAGAAGAATTACTTGAGGTCGTACTTGTCGCTGTATGAAGCCACATGACGGTTAGGAACCAACACCAGTCACGGTATTTCCTACGACGATTATGCAGAAGGTTACACTTTGTGGGGTTTCGATTTCACTCCAGACCAAGGCAGCGACGAGGGACATTTCCACCCTATAAAATCTGGGCAACTGCGCGTGGAACTTCAGTTTGCAAGGCCTCTTGAAGAAACTGTGAATGTCATTCTGTATGCAGAATTAGATAATACCATAGAAATCAACAGTTTGAGAGAGGTCATTCTAGACTTTTAAACACTATCGGAAACTCTTGTCCCTTTTTGAATAGTGGAGAACCCATGGAAATGGAATGGGAGGTTACAGAGAAAGCAGACCCTTAAGACCCAAAAGAAGTAGTGATCATGCAGTCCAGATGGCCAGAACAGGAACAAAAGTTAGTCACCTGTTTTGCACAACACTTGGACGATAAAATGTGGAATATGATTAAAAAAAATTGTTATGGATGTCGAATCGATCATCCCAGTCAAATTCAACACGATACATGTATGATGATGAGTCAAGAAGAAAAATTGCACGATTATCTGAACGAAGCTTGGAGTCTCATCTCAGAAAAAGCCGTGTTACTTCAGTGGTATAAAGGCTTACGTGATCATTCCTCTACTTCATTGTTTGCACAAGAAATTGAAGCTCTCTTGGCCGAAAGTAAGGAGACGAAGAAAACAAACAGTACCTTGACAGACCGTTTCAAGCAAAAAGCCTGGATTGAATTGATGACTTATCATCACCTGTGAAGAAAGGAAAAGAAAAATCAAGGCTACAAAAAATGGATACCTGGGAACTTTATTATCTTTTGAACCGTAGTTCGTACACTGCTTCTTGGAATCCTGTCGTGTGTGCTAAAACTGAACTACCTTATCGCAAACCTCAAGAGAATCAAGCTTATGTCATCAACACATGACAATAATCTGTCAGGAACTCACTGTCTAGTGGGTTATGTGTAGTATTATGATTAATACGGATTTGGAAGATGATATCATTGACTTTATGAGAAGAAATGCCCAGACGACACGATTTAATAATGTGAAATTACAAGGCACAGATCCTATGGTGTGTGGACAATATTGTGTCTATTATCTACATCATCGCAGTCTTGGATATTCTTTAGAACATTTAGAGACTTATTTTGATCGTCATTCGTCTCGAAACGATGACAAAGTAGATCGATGGTTTTGTGACCATTATGGTTATCTGTTGTCTTTAGCTAGGAAACGTACTGTACATTAATGACCCAATGACTTCCAACAGTGGAAATCTCAATTTAATTCACAACGTTGTCAACCATGTCAAAAATAATGTATTAGTGTTATCGAAGAAAAAGATGTTTGTTATTTGAAAAAAAATGTTTGTTATTTGAAACAAATTGTGTTTTGTGAGTTGTTTTGTTATTTGAATAAAAATGTTGTGTTTTGAAACCAATACGTCTGTCGTTTGTTTTACATTTTTATTGATATAGATGCTCTTTGACTTCTGTCTATCCCTCACATCAAACTATCCAAACGTTTACGACCCTAAACCGTAGAGGGGTGGTTTCTATCGCGTCCGCGCTTGAACCATATAAAGCAGGGGTAGTCTCCAATTATTATTATTTCGGCGTCAAATCTAAAAGTAAGTACTCATTGTTGGCTAAACCTACGGGTATATCATTTCATTTGTGCTGTTTCAGTATCTTTCATATCTAGTCTCCTTTATTCTTATCTTGATTATTACATATCAAATTAAGTATTCGGTACTCAGAGTTTTATGTACCAGTGGGCATATCATTTATCAGAATGTCCACTGTTAACAAACCCAAACCAAAAATCACCATGAAAACCAACCGTTATGCGCTCAGGAAAACAAACAACATACTCAAAATGGTCGAAAAAATGAATACTGCTAGCAACACAATTTATGACAACCCTCAAAGCCCAATCAACAATCAACCATTGAGCCCCTGCTGCAACGGAAACAATGATTCTATAAGCACACCCCAACAAAACATGGTAAACAACAATATGGCCTTGACCCAAACCATTGTGGAAAGCCCATACAATTTCAAAACAATTTTATGATCATTCTCATCTAGTCCCACAACCAATCAAATTGTTGAACGGCCACTTGTTGTCATCTCACGCATCCCTGATAATACTAAGCAAGGAAAGGAAAATGGGGAAGGGGGGAAAACAATACCCAACACCAACCGCCTGCAAACCATATTAGCTCTCCAACCACCACACCAAACATGAGCACCCTGGATAAAATGAACTCTTCCCCTATCTTTCCAACCAAACGACCAACAACCATAACAATCAGTAATGTAAACGGAAATAAGCAAGTACCTAAATCACCCATTGCCTCTCCAGACAAAAATGTAAATCAAAACAAACCAATCTCAGAACTGGATGACGGCATTCTACTCTCTACTTGCAATAATGAAAACATATCATTAACATCACCCACTATAACAATACCACTGTGCTTATCACCATTACCAACATCCCCTATTCAGTCGCCGAGGCCTACAGGGAATAAAACCAAATACCACATGAGTCAGGACTCAGGACCGCCTAAAGAAATTACACTAGAAGACTTATTGTATGAGACCCAACAACAGGAACATAACATATCTGGCTCATGTGATTTTGACGCACTCAGCGACCTTGATCAATCCACAATCATTCACCTTCTCTCCCCAGGAAATACACAAACCTACAAATCACAAAGTCAACAAAGACCTAAACAAAAAGGCAAACAACCTATTAAGGGAAATCCCAAATCAAAACAAACCTGTCAGGAAACAGCTGAATCAATTTCAAAAGAAAGCAATTATCAGGCATCAGTAATAACTAAGAATGTTCAACAACAACAAAACAACAACAACAACAACAACAACAATAATAAGCAATCAAATACTATGGACCAAAACAGAAAGAGAAAACCACTATACCATAACATAGAACATACTATATTCATTAGTAGTGGAAATTCTAAATTTCTCAACCTTAGTACAAAATCAATAGCTGCAGCGTTATCTAAGGCACACCAAGGAGAATTTAAAATTATAAGACCTAACACAAATTACGTCATAATTCAATGCAATACAGCAAGACAAGTTGCCAAATATATGGAATTAGAGAAAATAGGATCCATACACGTAAAGGTTACAAGACACAATGGAATCAAATCACCCAAACCAACCAATAACACTCTGAAACTGGACACCCCAAATCAGCAGGAACCTATTCAAAGTAAGGTAATGAAAGTAGAAATCAAAACAAATACTGCAAATAATACAAAAGAAAATAATAAGCAGCAACAAACTATCCATATAAACCATGAACAACCTATTCAAACTCTACATCAACAACTAGCACAACATACCAACACAATATACAAAAAAATTATCAAGTTACACACAATACATAACCACATTACTAATGAAAACTTAACACATGAAATATACAGACAAGGAGCAGACATTAATAATGCAATCAGGGTAAAAACAAACAATACATTTATATCAAATGTGATTATTGTACATTTTAACTCTACGCCCCCATTGTTGGTGCATTTTGATGGACACTCATACTCTACATTAGAATATATTAACAAACCAAGATTTTGCAGTAATTGTAGGAGATGGGGTCATTACACTAGCAATTGCAAAAATAGATCGAGATGCAACAACTTTGGGTGTAATCATGCAAACAAATGCACTCGAAAAGATCCGAAGTGTGCCAATTGCAACGAAAAACATTACCCACATTCTGAACAGTGCGTGTTCACTAAACAAGAAATTCAAATAATACATAAGATGAATACGCACTGTTTACCATACAATAAAGCTAAAACCCAAGTTATCAGTGAGAACAAAAAACCTATAAAATCAAATACCAAAAATTCAACAATAACTAATGCACATATCGAAACTACAACAACTAATATAGGAAACAATTTCACTGAAAAACCAACCTCCAAAAAATTAGTAAATAAACAAATATCGACTTAATATTCAACTCTCAACTCCTAACATCACAGCAACTACTAAAAACTCTCAAGATCATGATCAGAGAATAGTCACCCTTAACAAAGATATGCGTAATCAATCACACCCCATTACACGTGATAATTATAAACAATCAGATTCGCGTATTGTAATAAACCAAAACCCACAACCAACCGATAAGCATAACTTAATAAGAGTTGAATCACATAAAAATAGCCAAGAGACAAATGAAAACAAACTAGAATACTTCACACAATCAACAGTATCTAATTACATTAAAGAATTACAAACTGGTATCACCTTACTATCCAAAAACAAAATGATACCTTGCATACCATTAATACGGCTACTTTTGGCCTTACTAGAAACACACCTAGTGGTAATAGAATCACTACAATAAATTAATTGTATTTATGACCAAATTTAACCATTACAATGGATAACAAAAATAAATCTAAACTAATTATATGGCAATGGAATTGCCGGGGACTAAAACCAAACATTTCTGAATTACTAAATAAAATACATAACACTCCAAATAAACTCGATATAATATGCATATAGGAAACATTAATTCACCAAAACTCTAAATATCTACATAAAATCCCTGGCTTTGCCAACTCCAAATACACCACAAGAAACGACGGGGAAAAAGGGGGAGGATTAGTAATTTTTGTCAGTGACAACCTCCCTAATACATCCTTCGAACAACAGAATAAAATACGAACAAATACACACAATAATATCTGTCTAGAATATCAAGCTATACTTATACATACTAGAAACTTATCATTTGAAATATTTCATATCTATGACCCAGGAAAACCACATCCAGCTTCTATCCAAAATTATCAACAATTAATTAGTAAAACTAAATAATTTATCATATGTGGTGACTTAACGCTCATAATAAAACATGGGGCGGAAATCACCTAGATTTAAGAGGAGAATTACTAGAAAAATGGATTATAAACAAAAATTTAGTAATACTCAATGACGGTAGCAAGACTAGACTCTCTCCAAAAGATGGCACATTATCAGCACTTGACCTAACAATATGCACACCAAAATTAGCAGCACTGTCACATTGGGAAGTTGATAAACAATCCACATTAGGTAGCGACCACTTCCCAATTATCATAACAATTAGTCTTACCACACCAGTCATATTCCATACTAAAACTACAAAATGGAAATTAGATAAAGCAGATTGGAAATTATTTCAGGAATCCCTATATAATTATAACATATCAGATCTAAATGACGACAACATCGATATATATATAATAATAATGTTATGGAAGTTATAAATAAAGCAGCATCAATTAGTATTCCAAAATCAGGAAAAGGAATCAATAACCCCACCAAAAAACCCATTCCCTGGTGGAATGAGGATTGCACTACTAAAATAAACGAAAAGAAAAAGGCACTTAATAAATTTAATCACACTAAACTTGCATCAGATTACAAAAGATATAAAGCACTTGAAAAACTAGCAAACAAAAGAAACATCATGGAGAGAATACAGCTCTAATATAGATATAAAACCATGTAATGCAAAACAAGTCTGGAGCAAAATAAAAGCCATGCAAGGAAAGTCAAACATTAATACTCCTAATATCAAAAACACAACAACACTTAAAGAAAAAGCTGAAATTATAGCTAATCACTTTGCCGGGATTAGTAAAAATAGTAATCATACAACCCAATTTCAAAACTATAGGAAAATAACAGAAAACAAACACCCGGAATTCTTTAAAGACCATGATACAACACCTTCAGCTCTGAATGTAGCCTTCAATCACACAGAATGGACATTAGCTATTAAACATAAAAAATCAACATCACCAGGTGAAGATAAATTAGGCTATGAAATTTACAAAAATATTCCTCATAACATTGTAGCAATATTATTAGACATGATCAATCAATCTTGGTCAACAGGAAACATTCCTAGAAAATGGAAAGAAGCTATAGTTATCCCAATACTGAAAATAGGAAAGGACCCTACAGAGCTATCATCATACCGCCCAATTTCACTAACTGATACAATTTGCAAGGTGACCGAAACCATGATTAATAAGAGACTTAAGCATCACCTTGAAAGCAACAATGATCTATCAAAAAACCAAAGTTGATTCAGGAATAATAGATCCACCTTAGATCAATTAATAAGATTAGAATCCGACATTAAACTAGCCTTTAACAATAAACGAAAACGTAATCGCCATCTTATAGCAATATTTTTAGACTTAGAAAAAGCTTTTGATCTAGTCTGGACCAATGGACTAATAGCTAAATTAAACCATTATGGTATCAATGGAAACATGTTCAACTGGATCGAGAGCTTTCTTACAAACAGACATATTAGAGTCAGGATAGGAGATCAATTATCAAAAGAATATACATTAGAAAACGGAACACACCAAGGAAGTGTCCTAAGCCCCAACCTCTTCAATATTATGATAAACGACCTTGGACAAGTAACTAACAAAACAACAATTGATATATCACAATTTGCAGACGATAGTGGAATCTGGAAAGCAGGAAACCCGAAACGCCATAAATTAATAGCTGAATTACAACTAACCTTAAACAACATCAGCAAATGGGCTGATAAATGGGGATTAAAACTATCCAAAGGGAAAACTACAGGAATTATATTCACACCACCCCACACACGCCCTATAGAACCACCAACACTTTACATACAAGGAGAATTAATTAAATTTGAAACTACAGCTAAATTCCTTGGTATGTACTACGATCAACATCTCACATGGAACTATCATATAAACGAACTAATACTTAAATGTACCAGAGATCTAAACCTTTTGAGAAATCTAAAAGGTTTTCAATGGGGAGCTAATCAAGATACCCTAACAACGCTATACAGATCTCTAATTAGATCCAAACTGGATTATGGATGCCAAGTATATGCCTCTGCTAAGGACACAGTACTAAAACGCCTGGATAAAATCCAAACCCAAGCGATACGCATCTGCACAGGCACTCTAAAAAACACATCAAAGGAAGAACTATTAATACTAACTGGAGAAATGCCGTTATCACTCCGAAGAGAAGAACTATTACTACAATACGGAGCCAGAATATCACCACACAACACAAAACACCCCACAATAGCAACTATTAAAAAATGTGACAAAATTTTTAATAAGAGACTAGTCCCAAACCCACCATCCGGAAAACGTATCCACACACTATGAATAGAATTACAGATAGGAAAACTTCAAGCTGAACAAATTCGTTATCCAGACCCCAACCCTTGGAAAATCAAACAGCCAAACGTCAATACCATAGCAACATCGTTCGGATCAAAAGATGTCAATCCCCTAGAAATCAGATCCAGGATAATGACGTTATTAGATACCACATACAAGGACTATGTTAAAATATACACCGATGGTTCTAAAACACAACAACCAGATAGAACAGCAGCAGCCCTAACCATCCCAGAACATCAAATACAACTTGGAAATAGATTACCAAACCAATGCTCCATATATACAGCCGAGTTTTGGGCAATATCAGAAGCGCTCAAACTAATACATAAAGAGCAATACAAAAATACACTGATAATTAGTGATTCACTCAGTGTATTAAGGACTATAGAATCTCAACATTCCAATGGAAGAGAAAACCTATTTAAAGACGTGCTTCTTTTAATACAGAGCATGACCAACTCTAATCAAAAGATTGAATTTTTATGGATACCATCTCATATCAATATCGCCGGAAATGAACAAGCAGACCAAGCAGCAAAAAACAAACTCACAGATTCCGATATTACAAACATCGATTACAGCGTCTCAGAATTATATAGTATTATAGCAAAAAAGATCAACAACAAATGGCAGAGACAATGGAATTTATGCCCAAAAGGACGTACACTTCATTTCATTCAAAAAACTGTGAGTCGCAATACGAAAGGACCAATTAACAACAACACTCATCACCAAAGAATTATCAATCGAATTAGAACTGGGAAAACATTATTAGCAGGCAGTATGAGACAATATATAACAGCCTTAAATACAATTGGTTCAAAATGCCCATACTGCAATTGTGATGAAAATCTTCAGCACGTTTTTAACATATGCCATAAATATAAAGCACAACGCAACAAACTAAAAAAACTCACTTAGGAACATAGGCTCATCAACAACATACCCAGAATTATTATTAGAAAACATCCCCAACCCAAACCATACTAACGAATTAATATTAACCTTCATCGTTGAAATCAATAAAATAGGAAAAATCTAACTTATATCAACCAAGTTCTAAACTATTCCAAGAATAGCACTTGGACTATTAAAATTAATTCACACTATAATAAATTTAAATAAATCAATGATACACTATTTACACTAAATATAAATATTAATTAATTAAGTCTTGAGCCATTGGGGGGGTGGGGTGGGGGGACAGCAATGATTGAGTATCATTAACACTGGATAGCCAACAGGCTTGGACTATGAAAAATACATTCATAATTAATACAAACCAATAAGATAAATACAAAATAGCTACCTACTCTTTCTACCTTATTATTTCCTATTTTTCTACTCAACTCTAATCTCTTCTCCAACTATGGCAAGGTATCAACTATATTTAATTAGATATATTAAACCTACGGGCTTATAATGGTTCAATCAGCATTTATTTCTGCAAACAGGCTCCAGGAATCATACTGGAGATACCTGGGTTGAGTCCACACAAATAAACAGCCCGGTATATTGCTGTGTGATTCTCAATCTAAGGACTTAATCATGCTGATTAACCAATCTTACTCGCACTAGAGCGAACTAAAAGCTTAAATTAATTATATAGAACCCCAAATTAGATATATAAGGTGGCTTAATCTCCAGAGCCATCAGGGCCAACAGCACAAGACGGTAATTAAATAGTTAGAATATTAGCTTAAAGAGATCTCCCATAAATTAGATTTATAAGGTGGCTTAATTCCAGAGTCACCAGGCCCAACCGCACAATGTGGTAACTCATTAATATAATAATAGGACTTATGTAGGACCCCAATTTACTTTTATAAGATGGCTTAATTCCAAGAGCCATCAGGTCCTGTCGCACAAGGCGGCAATTAAACATTTAAGGAAATGAGGAAACCAAAACATTAACATTATTAGGTGGCTTGCTCCCAGTCATCAGGGCCCTTTTATACAAATTAATGTTTAATAACCTTGCCATCTACACCTTTCATAAATTAAGCAGCGCAAATGATTGTATGATAAATCTCAAAATTCATTATAAGTACGTCAATACGATGAAGTGATGCTTGCGCCGCCTTTCCCTTGCCTTTCCGGACCATATGTGCAGCCTTTTCCTCTTCCGACAATCTATCATAGCTATAACATCAACGAATGTGTGCAACTATTCCCATTCGTTTGTATCAATAATTATATCCCGTGAGGCAGAAATGACTCGAAATTGGATAATTCAATTAACACCAAATGGTGCATTAAAGCGAAGGGAGATGTGGCACTTTACTATCTCCCTCGAAACAATTAATTATCCCCATAAGGGGAATTAACCAGTCGTACATGCCCAGTGGGCGAACACGACTTAAATTAAAAATCAGTCAGTCAGCCAGTTTGGCCATCCATTGTTTGACTCATCCTCCTACGAAGATGTCCTCAAGACTAGCTAAGCTGAACGAAGCTTACGTCACTCTTCATCGTATCAGACACAATCCGATGCCAAAGCCTGAAGAGATTGAGAATGTTAGAATGTTACAAGTAACGAAAGACCTCATAGAAGAACTCTACAGAGAGGAAATTCAAAATGACAAAGAAGAATGGACTGAGAAGTATTGACTTCAGAAGCAGCAGAGAGAGCAGGGAGAACAGCAGCAGCAACAGCAGCAGAATTCAGACAGAAGTTTTGTCGACTGCCGTGTGGACACGAAAGAGTTCCCTTTCTCTTTCCAAAGAAGCAGACCCTATCCTGTTGCCAGATGAGGACGCAATCTTAGACGATAAAAGATTGCCATCCCTCCTCTTACACACAAAAAAACAGCCCTTTTCAGGGTTACCCAATATTCTGGAAAAGAATTAATCATTCAATTTGCTAATGATATGTGAGGAAGTTAGAAACAAAAGTGAGTCTATAATCAGTCTCTTTTACTTTTGTTTGAAGTGAGTCTATAAGCACAACGTATTTTTCAAACAATTTGTTACATTTATAATTTATGTGAGTAAAGTAAAAACTGAGTGAGTGTTTTCTTTTAAGTCCGCGTGTTTTGGTGATAATAGGGATAATGTAAGTTTTTGGATAGTAGGGGGTGTTTTCCTTCACGTCAGTGCTTGTGCTATATATAAAGAAGCACTCGTCAGTCTGGCTGTCATCATCATTCAGACAGAGGACACCGAGTAGGAAGGACCGGACTACAGAGCTGGAGATGTAGTACAGCATAAGCCACATATACAGAAGACCATAGGCGTACCTATCAAAATAAATAAAGGACCCAAAAGGCGCTTCTAGGTACCTGTAAGCCCAAGCGGTGACGGGAAACCGAGCCCTGGCCACTGTGAAGAAATAGTAGCAGACAGGAATACCACTGTGTAGCTGGAAATCACACCTGTAGTAATATTCCAACAAGCCGGGACACAAAGGAAAAAGATGGCTAACCGTGGAATCAAAATGGCGGTCACTACACGAGGCCAAGACGGCGTCACCACTGTAGAGACCAAAATGGAGGGAAAACGGGAGCGTCTCCTAAATAACAAGTCAGGACTTTTAGGAAATAACAACGCAAGACGGAAAACACCATTTTGCTGTAGCTGGGACCATTTGCAGCCCATGAGGAACGGAACTCTGGAGTTGCAACTACCACGCTACACCCCGGTGCCTGACTACGCAAAATATTTAACTTTTTCAATTTTGCCGTCAATTGTCTGAATAATAGGTGACTCATTTGGCTTCGAGTACCCCTCTTTGATTAACTATTTGGCCCTGAAAAGACTATTTTGACCATTTTGGCATTGCTGCAATAAATTCATAACCAAACTCACCTACCATGGACTACACTCTTATATGTCGCTTAGACACTTTAGTTTAAATACAATAGGGACTTACGCATGTACACCGTAGTACTAGTCCCTATTTTTTATAGGATGTTAATTAATATATTATAACTCAGATATTTGGTAAATTGCACAGGTGGCTTACACATTATTGGTTGATAGGCTGTCCATTAGTACAACTGGACTGGATTTGACATACAGGTGCGTGCTTGGCTTTTCGTCACCTTTTCTCCCTGCTGCTTAAAGTTCACGTGCTTGAACGTCCAATAATTAAGCAGCCACGAGCGATATGAGAAAGCTAATTTTCTCTCGCTTCACTTACTGCTATTGCAGACTGACAGGTAACAGAATGATTGGGTGGGTGTGTGTAGGTTCTATTCCTACCCACCATAAGGCCTTCCATTCGCCCAGTGACAGTTAAAACACTGTCCCGTGGTGACGGCCTAAGTAATTAGTACTCTATGAGTACATAAACGCCTGCAGGGTGTGTGGCACAATTCCTCACCCTCAGGATAAAGTAAATAATCGTCTATTGACGAATAAAACAGTGAAAAGAGCCTACGGGACGATTCACTTTAGCAGCAGAGAGTGTGAACAGACCAACTTTTTAAGCAAAATATTTCGTAAGCGTTTCGTTACAAAACCGAAACAAAAAAAAATCTTACGATGATAGTTGCCAATTTAGTTGTCACAACACAACGGCTGCGACACTGCAATGAAAAAATATAATCTTACAACGATGTTGCTATTTAGTTGGCGTTCACACTCCTCTGCTGCTATGCGCTAACTAAATATTTGATCAAGTCCGACACGATATCTTGTCCGAGGGTCTGATAAATTTATCGTCACAAATCCGTGTGGGATTGTCTGAGCGCGGCTAAAGAAATTTTTAAATTGATTATGAGCCATATCGCCACTGCACCAAGTTTGCCAAATATTTCTTAACGTATGTGTATCAACTCCGTTAAATACACACAGCATATTGCAGTTATCTCGGATCACTTTTGGTATTTGAGTGTAACGTTGAGTGATATATATCACGTTGGTGTTTTTATGTCTGCCTCTGGAAAATATTCTAGCAGGATTTTTTAGATTATCTAACATGATATCATCATATACGACTAAATTGTTAATACTTCCATCAATATCATCAATACTAGGTGCCTCTTCGATATCGGTTATATAACCTCAATGATATCATCGCCGTTAATTTCTCGCGCGGCTTCGCGAAAATCCTTTAACACTTCATAACATCGCTGATCATCTACACTCGGAGCAATCATATACAACTTATCCCACGCCATCCATCTCGTTATCAAATTAAGTAGCAATTGTGTCTTGCCGGATCCAGATGGTCCGATGATAATCGCGCGAATAGAATTTGGTAACATTGCATGGTGTTTAATAGGTTCCCGTCGTCTCGTAGCTGAATAATCAATTACATTCATGCCGTTATATATAAATTACGGATCTATATTGTGTGAAATGTAGGACGCGTACTGGCACAAATGACTTGACGACGATTACAACGAAAAATAATCGATCAGCGCTTTCTGGTAAATGCGTACAATGTAGTACAAAGAAATTTAGATTTACTTCCACGAAACCTTTAAAACAAAAACGAGGAGGTGATATTGCAGCCAAGTTAGCAAAACTCCCAGGAACACCGTGGGCAAAGTATCCAGGAGAAAAGCACCTTCCAGGATATAGCTACTGTGGACCGGGAACACGATTAGATATCAGACTTGATGATCAAAATCAGCCCCGACCCGGCGAGTATCCAATAAATGCTATTGATAAGGCGTGTCATGCTCATGATGTTGCTTATAAAAGCAGCAATCTTCAACACAGACATCTTGCGGATGTGAAATTAATTCATGCGTTAAATGCTATTTCTGATAAATCCTTCAAAGAAAAATTGGCTTCGTGGTTGGTAAAATCTGCTATGAAGGGTAAATTGATGTTAGGTGCTGGGAATTAAAAATATGGAATCTATTTATTATTCTCCGAGAGGATACTGGAGAGGTTACGCAGCAATAAGTAAACTCGCTAGCGCTGCAGCGGTGAAAAAAACTACAGCGGCAAACTGGTTATCCAAACAAGCAATATGGCAAATTTATCTACCACCGCCTAAACAAATTAACTACTCGCATTTTGATGTTACAACACCTAATGAAGTTCATCGAGCTGATATACTATTTCTGCCGCATGACAACGGTTACAAATACGCGTTAACGTTAGTTGATATCGCTAGCAGATATAAACAAGCAGAACCGCTAAGGACAAAATCATCTACTGAAGTAGCTTCTGCATTTGAAAAAATGTATCGACGAGGTCCTCTGCGCTGGCCAAATCTGTTACAAGTTGATCCTGGCAAGGAATTTAAAGGCGCTGTTTTAACAACGATGAAACATCATAATGTCGCCATCAGACGAGGGCATACTGCGTTACATCGCGATCAGGCAATTGTTGAACGGTTTAATCGGACACTTGCTGAGCGGTTATTTGGATATCAATACGCAAAAGAATCCATCCAGGATAAACGATCCCGTGAATGGGTCAAGAGATTACCAGGTGTAGTTACCGCAATCAATAATGAGATTACTAGAGCAATTAATATGAAACCTGTCAACGCTATTAAAAAGAAGTATATACCCGTACAACCACAAAAAGATTTCAACGAACCAATTCTTGGTAGTAATGTCATTGTAAGGTACTTATACGAACCAGGAGAGCATGAGGGTGGTAAAAAAAGAGCTACCGATCCTATTTGGAGCGTCACGACGCATAAGATATCCGGTATAACACGATCAACGGGTAGACCAGCAATCTATAGACTGGATTCAACTGCTCCTCAGCGAGGATTTACTCGACAACAACTGCAAGTGATCCCCGAGGATACTCAATTGCCACCGCGTGGTCTTAATTAGCACCCCGGCGTCTATTGCACTCAAGACAAGTCAGCATAACGTTATCGTTGGTATGACCTACGCTACTATTCTTTCTGTCTACGGTGAATTGGCGAGGATCTTTATCCGAACACTGCCAACGCATTATACAATTACAACTCGCGCAGTGATTATTCTGTTGTTGCTTTAGCGTAATTATTAATTCAGCATCAATGTCAAATTCTCGTTTATTTTTTTTTATCCTGTTGTTTATAACCAGAGAGTTTTTTTCTGATTATATCACCAGTGATATCATCGGCGCTGATAATATCGTCACTGGCATCGTCAACAACAATTCTTCGAAGTTGGTTTATTCGCCGTACTCTGGATACTGCGAGATAAACTAAATTTGACCACTCAATGCGATTATCTACTATCCAAACAATTGTGTCTGTGATAGTTAATCCCTGTGAAGAGTGTATTGCTGCTGCATAACCTAACGTCCATGGGGATTTATCAGCACGCAATGCATCTTCGACGACGCTGATATCAACCAGCACAATATCATTTAATACTAAATTCTGCTTTTGTTGTTGTCCAGGAATGTCAACGTCGATATTCTGCTTTCGTGTGTTCGAAGGTCTATAACACAACGGTACTGGAAGTGTTGCAAATTTACACCTATGCAATTCAAATAATTTCATCTGAAGCGCGTCTCTGACTATTTTTCTACTCGCGATTATTAAATCATTTGGTCTCCATGTTTCCCAAAAATCATTCATGGGAGTTTCTGAAATTATTTCACGCGCTATTTCACATTGGATTTTATCCGGTTGTAATCTAATTAGCGCTTTGAATTCTCGTAATTGTTCATCAAGTGATCTATGGTCGGTATTAATTTCTTCATAATAGTCTACATGATTCTTCAACCACTCATGTGGAGATCCACCAACAAATGGCTGTGGTTGGCCGTGATCCCCGCACATGACGACTTTTGTAGTTTTCAATAACAACCATTCAAGAAATATCTGTAATACTGTCAACGATACCGTGCATATTTCATCCCAGATTATGATTTCAGGAATGAATTTATCGCCCATTCGATCAGGAGTCCATGTATCGCCTTTCCATCGAAAGAAGCTGTGATAAGTACAGGCTTTTACCCCCCGCGCTATCATCTCTCTGGCGAGTCTGTGAGTTGGTGTTAACACAATCATGGTTGACCGACGAAATAATTCAATTGCGCGAGTTGTCTTTCCTGATCCACCACAGCCGTTTAAATAAACTGTCTTGTATCTACATACGGGATCAGATACCGGTGGTGCATTAGATAATTCTGATTGAATCTCTAAGAGATTATGGTTGCTTTTCAAGTATTTATCGTCGTTGGCAACGTCTGCGGATTCACAATACTCATGTAGTTTTTCCTATTTAAATCGCCAACTTCCCCACACTTCCTCGGGATCTGTGAATGCCGCTACAGCTGATTTGTATTTGTTGTGGATATACATCGAATCAGTAGCTACTCTAACCGCGGTATCTGGAAATTTATTTATCATCGAAAATAAATTAATACAATCATACGCTAGCATAGAACTTCTCAAATGTGTGTACTGACAACTATATCCATCACAGTAGGTAACAACCGTACCTAATTTCTCACCATTAGATAGAAAAGCATCCCTACGGGATACAAGTTTTCCTTGTTTCGTTAAATCCGCTACAATAAAATCGTATTCTGTGTTGTCTATGATCAACTTCGAAGAGTATTTTGCATTGTCAAATCTTCCACCTTGAGTGAATTTACCAATTATTTTTCGTCCGAAATCTTTGGCTTCTTTGTTTTTAATTTCAAATAGCTGCCTAGATAGTTTCATGATTTCTTCCTCGCTGAAATTAGGAAACTGTTTTCGTATTTCATCAATTATACGATCGAGATCAGGTTTTGGTAACCAAACATCCTTCTGCGCGTGATAGCATATAATCGCTTCACTGACAATTAACGATTGTAACATCTCACAATCGATCATATATCTCAATAGCACTATTGGCATCCAGTGTTTGTCAGACATATATCTACCAAGCCAAACATAACTACACGGATGTAACCCTGCAGCGAGTTCAAATGATATCACACGAGCGAACCCGGTTAAATCAAAATCAGGCAAACGACCATTAATCGCAACACGAGTCATTTCATGTGTGGGATGTCCAAATCGTTTAAAATACTCAAAGCATTCTCCATACCCGAGAAAACTTCCAGGATAACACGCGGATATATCAATTGAAATCATACCATCACGTGAGTATTTCGTATTCCACAATCCTCCATGACCTAATTCGACGCAACTCAATTTGACATCCTCGAGAAAATCACTTTGTGTTGGACGCCATGAGTTCTTTTCTCTTGCGAAGTGAGCTACCACTGATGGAATTGTAAAACTATCCGTGAGTAGTTTTTCTTGGAAACTCTCCGGTGAAAATTCATTAGCGATTTTTCTCATTCTGTTATCTAATTCTTCAACGCGATATAATTCTCCATTTGGTCTTACAAACTGATCAAATCCTGATTCGGAACCAGCGCTGCTAAGTAACCACACCGACACGGGATCATCTTTACACAACGTGACAATAGCATCAAATAATTTCTCTTCATTGAACACATCCTTGTAAAATTCCCCGGGGATATATCTCACGATTCGTTCTCGTGGAAATACATTTACCGCAGGTGTCCACGCGTGTTTGTTATGATCAATAATTTCAATTGGAGCTCCTCGCGATTGATATTTCGGTTCGTATAATACTTCTCCGGTTATCGTTGCTACCGATATTGGAAATTTTAATAATGCTTCTAATTTAGCTATATCAGAAATCTTTGCCCCGCGCTGTTTCACTGTCAGTTCCCATTCGGTTATTTTTTTTCGTCGTTGTTCAGTTAATTTGTTTCCCCGGGATGCATTTGTGAAGTGTTCCATTAACCGTGTTGCTACACAATTCAACACTGAATCACCTTGTGATTTCGACGATGTTTTCATAAGTGCTAGTTTTGCAATACTTGGCTTATCATTTAGCTGATATATTCCGTAAACAACTGCTGTTACAGGGTAAGATCTCTCGTAGTATGGTTTGTCAATTCCAGTTAGAATTCCTGGTTTGGAATCTCTACTCACAATAACAATTTTCTTATCCTTGAGGATTGGTTCAATTTTATCTCTGATAACCAATTCACCTTCGTTTTCGATAATGAATTTTATTCAAAAAAATACCTCCGCTGCGATTTCCCGCCAATGTGTGAAAGTATCTCAGCTGCTCTTGTATCGTTCATAGTAGCATCAATTACTGGTACATTGACACCGATATCTTCGATGTTGTTGTGGATAATTCGAAATGTCGACCACGTATGAGATGCTCCATCGCGCTTAAATTCATTAAAACAGTCGCTGATTTTACTCAACAGGGTTTTGTCATCTATTAGACTTTTTGGTATATCAGAGATTCTATCGAGATTAAATCTAGCATTTTTCCAAGGCGTAATTTTCGATAATCTCTTGAATTCCTTCATATTATAATTAAAACAAGTATTTAAATAAAAAGTGTTTTATATAATGAATCATTGCAAATGGCTTATGATTGGATCAAAGACTCCATGTAGCAAATCATGTAGAAATGAATTCTGTGGGTATCATATGCAAAGTGTGAGAAACGGTTCAAAAGGTCCTCTTGCTTGCCTCCATTGCGGGATAGGTGTAAGAGGCAAGTCGCAGTTATGTATCAATTGTGGTGGTAAGCGTTATAGAGAGTTGAAGCGTTATTATGACAAGCGAAGAATAAAAAATCCTGACTCTGTCAATGACAACGTCAACGGCAAAATCATAAAAACTGCTCAGGACTACATAGGCAGATTTGCCAATGTTATAATTCAGCCAATAAACGAATTAGACAAATAGATATATTAGTATATAATGAACCAAGAATTTCAAAGACATCCTGTTATTGAAAAATACGAAGCTTCTCGTGATGGTATTGTTAGACACTGTAAAAATACGAAATCTGTTGGGGGTGATAATGGTATAGGGTATTTGAGGTTTAATGCTGGGGAAGAATTATTATAATCACCGTTTCGTCTATGAAGTATTTAATGGATTGATCAAGGATGGTTTTGTTATTGATCATATTGATCGCATTAAGACTAATAATTCTTTGAATAATTTACGAGCTGTTACACAAAGTGAGAATACTGCATCTGGAAAAACTGGTACTTGTAAATCAATTGGGAAGAGACCAGTAAAGTCGTTTAATACTGAAAATAACACGGAAATAGTATTTCAGTCAATAACCGCAGCTGGTAAGTATTTCGATATTTATCCGTATTCTATTCAATGTGTTGCAGAGAATATAACCAAGACGGCTCTTTTAAAACGTTTTAAAAACAAAATTCAGTTTTCTTATGTATAATTACGTCAACTTGGATTGACGGGGAATAACTCCGTTAGGTAACGCGCGTGCGACAAATCACCAATGACAGAGTTACGGATCTTAAACACAGTCATTGATTTTGATTGGTTAGTTTCGC
Source organism: Unio pictorum (assembly GCA_030141615.1). NCBI lineage: Eukaryota > Metazoa > Mollusca > Bivalvia > Unionida > Unionidae > Unio > Unio pictorum. Next base: position 8,881,585 of record JARLTB010000204.1, read on the forward strand.
TATTATGAATCTGAACAGAATATAATCAATTTCGTCTTTTTTCAAGTATTAACAGAACTGTTTCATATACACGTCGTATTTAAACATTTTTTTAGTGTCTGCTTCAAGTATTATGCGTGTTTTCAACGTTATCAGTGATCGCTAACAAACACAACAATAATTACAAGCACCACACCTCTTTATGTCACTTCGTTGTAATGAGTAGCTATATACAAATCCGTCTTTGTTATAATTGGGCTTAGCCGAAATTCAAGTACAAACCAAACCACACCGTCACACGTGGTATGAACGTTATTATTGACATTCAAAACCAAGTTTCGATTTTGTGGTTTTGTTTGTACTTGAATGTAGAATAGCCCGCGTCATCCATTGTCATTGAAATCAATTCATTCATCCTATAATCTATTGTTGTACCGTCGTCATTCATTGCATTGTAAATACCATAATGTATAATCTATTGTTGTACCGTCGTCATTGTCAGTGTAAATACCATAATGTATAATCTATTGTTATGTGTTTGTCGGTCCCGCACCAAACGTATCCTCTTGTAGGTAAAATCTGTTATTTGACAAGTTAGACTCTACTCGTTGGGGGAATACGCTTCGTGATTATATGTAACCGTTGAGCGCCGCTTGATGTAAAACACCAAGGGGGTTCAAAACGGTGATGTGTAATTGTGCCGTCGTCATCCATTACATAATCATAATCACCTATAATCGCATTAAGCTTCTGGATATGCTAAAGATGACCAACACCTTAGCGTGTCCAGAATTCATTTTGTGAAACTCTTTGAGTTTATTTCAAACAATTCAACAAATATATTTTTATATAATATGAATCTTGAAAATCTCAAATTGATTATTATTGAAATCAACAAGCTTAAAGATCAAAATGTAAAACTATGTTCAGGGTTCGATTGTGATCAAATTATGACCGATTTCGAGGACATATTATTTGCAGAACAGACCGGAAAATACGTCCTCGCTAAGAAATATTTTTTAACTAAGCGGATACAAAAACTTATACGTGAAAGTTTAGTCAATACTTAAGACGTTAATGTTTTTGTACCATTATGTAGCATCGTTGAACGTGTACGTAAGCAATTAGGCTTAGATTATGAACAAAGGAGGCTTATTAATTGTAAGGTGAGACAATTAAAAACGTTAATGGAGCAGGGTGATAAGCCCCACGCGTAGAGAGCCTCCTTTGTTGTATGACATGTATATATCACTACCTGGGCAAACGAGGAAGTAAACATGTGTGTGTGACCCAGTACAACAACAGGGAAGTATAACAAGTTAGTGTACAATTTAGTGATTTCTTTTTTTTTACTTGACGAAATGCAAAGCATTTCCACAATTGCTTGCAATTTAACAATACTGATACTCTTTCAATAATGGTAGGACAATCATTGACCACACGCAACACAAAAGAACGACTTAGCGCTCTTAATAAAATATTACCCCTTCGTGATCGTATACGTGAAAAACTTCAACAGCGGCAATTACTTCAGACTGACTTTACAGAGGATACACAACAACTCTTCAAACCGATTGTTACTGCAACTACAGATGTGAAAACAGCAATTTCTAAACAAGAAAGCGCGCAGAAAGAGTCCTTTCTCCCTGTGTTAGAGAAAATAGCAAAACGAACTAAACAAACCAAACAATCATTAAAAACACTTCCCGGTGATATAATAACTACTGCAAGACGACAAGAAGAATAACAACGAGAACTTCAGGAAGAAATTGAACGATTAGGTGATGTTGATATTTCCTCACCACCACCTGAACCCGAAGAATTTCAAGAAGAATTTCAAGAAGAAACGGGAGCTGTTTCAAAAGGGGACTATTCTCCTGAAAATATATTTACAGTTGATGCGTTAAATACAATCAGAAATATCCAAACAGACTCTGAATTAGCTAAATTTACCAACGACAACGTTAAAAAAAAGAAAAGGGATAAGTATTTAATAGACGACAAGTCTAAAGAGTTTGTAAACTCTAGCAATTGGGCAAATAAGGTGTTTTTAGCAAACCGAGAGAAAAATAAAATCACAGGGGAAATAAGTCTTGATTATAATCAATTTCTATCTATGGTAAAGGGAGTCACATTAGCACTACCAGTATACACATCAGACCCAATCCCTGATGAAATACAAATAATCACAGAGGCTGATTCTAAGAAGGGTGCAACTGGTACAACTAAAAAATCCAAAGGATTTTCAAAAACAGGCAGTGGTTTAGTTGGAAACTCTAGTGTAACATGTCCTGGCAATATTCTCGGTGATATAGCACGATTAGAAGTACTCGTAGGAGGAAAACGAGCCGAGAATAACTCACTGGAAATAATTAATGAAGCAGCTGATATCTGTAGGCGATTATTTCAAGGTGGTATCATGGATATTGCAACATATCGAGATTTCATCGAAGAGTTAGTAGAAAATTCTACGAATTTTTACGGTTATCATAGCGATTAGATAAATATCAATTAAATAGAGAATGATCATACACTACAACCATGATAAACCAACTAACGTCTACGTGGTAAACTCACGATTGCCAAAATACCGAGCATACTATGGAGATGGTCTCGGTAATACTATAATGGGATTATTTTCAAGAATGGCTCCAAAAGTGGCTCCGCTAGTAAAACAACTATCAATGAAAGCAATTGATGTTATCCGAGATAAGGGTATTAGCGCTGTTGGTGATCTTGCCACGAAGGCGTTTTCAGCCGCTAAGGATAAACTAACAGCGTTAGTTCGACGGCGAAATTCGAAGAATTTCCAATCTAGATTTTCAAAGAAACCAGGAATGACTTCACTGCCATCTACTGAGGTTATGCCTGCGCGGGTTAGTAAAATAATAAATAACGCAGTAGATGAAAAACTACAGTCAATGATTTCATCATCGTTGACTAACGCCCAGGATAACATAACAGCAAATATGATAGCGGGAAGTGGTCTTGGAAATTCAAAGAATTTCTACAAACGTCGAAGACGTCGATGAAAACTGCTTGTAGTTTTATTATAATAAATAAAAAATCTTTGAAATTAAAAATCGAGGATTTTCCAAGCAATTTACACTTTCGCCTCCAATTTAGACCAACGGATATATAATAAAAAATGTTCAAACAAAACCCTGATAGTGCATTTGACATGGACGCCCCAGTACTTAAAGATGATTCTGTACGTGATTATCAATTTTTTGCCTATCACGCAGTACAACCTGATCTTCGGGGGAGAACTGAACTTCAAGTTCATGATACCAGTAAATACTTTTTACCCGCTGAAGCCTTTATTGAAGTCGAAGGTGAACTCGTAACAGATGATGCTGCTCATAATGATCCACCATATGCAGATAACCCAACTATCCGAGTTGGTTTTGTTAACAATGGCATCATGGCGTTATTTGAAAGTGCTAGATATCTCATTGATGGAAGAGAAATCGAATCTATTGAACGCGAAGTTGATATTGCTACCGGAATAATCGGGTTAGCGAGATACTCTGATGACTATACAAGATCAGCGGGTCCGTCTATGATGTTCGCGAGGAATATTACTGATAACGCCGAACACATCCAGTATTCTAGAGTAAAAGCAACACGAGCTACTGCAGTTGATCCAGCACCAGCCGGATATATAAGACCAGCTGCTGAATTTGATGTCATAAATAATATTACTAGTTACAACCTAGGGTTTGCAACACGAGTAGCAACGTTACATGGACAGCATCGACGGTTTTCATGTGCGATTCCGCTCCATCACATATTTGGATTTTGTAGAAACGTCAGAAAAGTTATCTATGGAGTAAAGCATACTATATCGCTAATGAGAAGAGGTACTGATAATTATGCAATCTGGCGCACTGGCGCTGCTGCGGGTAAAGTCGTTTTATCAAAACTAACACTGTGGATGCCAGTGTTGACTCCGTCGTTGTCAACAGAACCGCGGTTACTATCATTTATGGATCAGGGGGGAAAGAGATTATTAAGTTGGTTGTCAACGTCCACAGATACCATGGATTCTAATATTGATGGTACACTTACATGGCATCTAGCATCAAAACAGGGTATTTCAGCTCCACGTCACATATTTGTTGCGCTACAGAATACTGCGCGATTAGATAATCAAGAACGTTCCCACATGATATTTGATCAAATTGGGTGTAGTGAAGTCTCGCTGAGAATAAACGGACAGCAAGAACCATCAGAGGATATACAACTTAATTACGGTCAAAATCATATTGCACGAGTTTATCATCGGCTGCTGTCGTATATGGGGCGCGATCAAAATGTCGATACTGGTCTACAAATATCACAGTTGGATTTTAAAAATCTATATCCGATTTATTACTTTTCGTTGGAACATCTTGACTTGATGAGACAGTCCGTCGTTGATATACACTTCCGAGCTCGTGTAACCCGTCCTGGTGGTATTGTTAATTATAGAGCGGTTGATGTCATTCTCAGTGATAAATCAATGATACTCGAGGGTTTTGGTGGACGAATGAGACTGGTAGATGCACCAGTGGAAAATCTTTGATTGGAAATTGATGTGCAATGAAAATCCTTTGATTGGAAATTGATGTGCAATGAAAATCCTTTGATTGGAAATTGCTGTGCAATTTCACCATTGAATCACTTGCGATTTAGAATCAATCTGTTTTGTATAATGTCGTATAGTAATATCAATGTTACGTTGACACCTGGTCAGCTAAAAAAATTACAATCCAAATCAGCTAAGCAATGTGGAACCACAATAACGCTGAAACCTAATCAAATGAATGGCGGGGGGAATAAGCTATCGCTGACGAAGACTCAGATTAATCATTTTAATAAAGCGTTTAAAGAAAAAAAGGGTTAGGGTTGATTCCAGGGTTGATTGCCGCAGCGGCCCCAGCGGTGGCTAAAGCGGCAGCGTTAGGAGCCGTTGGTACCGCGGCAGGAATGGCACTAAAGAAAGCAACTGGTGGATCCGTCCGCGCTGGTAAAAAAAAAGGAAAGGGTCTAAGACTACCAGGAACCCCGTATTCATGGTACAGCGGAAGCGGCCTGAGACTAGGACCGGTTTACTAACTCAGAAATCTTCGATTGGAAATCCGAAGGATTTCACACCTATGTCCAATTTTGATTTAATTGATGCCGCTAAAAAACTCGCGATTAAAAACTTCAGAGGTGTTTTTATGAAAGATCAGTTACTAGCACAACCAAATCACGTTGAAACCGGTATTATTAATCTAGATAACAGCGATGGACCTGGAACTCACTGGGTTGCATACGCGATTGATCCACGTGGGATTATTTATTTTGACTCATATGGATTAGCGCCTCCGAAACAATTTAACCGCTATGTAAGTAAATTAAAAATACCCCGTTGGTATTCCACGTTACCAACACAAACAATGCTTGACCCACCCATATGTGGCAATGAAGTATTAAACGTACTTGATGCTATTTCACGGGAATCAAAGATGAAATTGCAAAGCAATTTACAATCAAAACCACCCCATGTAGTAGTGAATGAGTATACTAGCGGTCGTTGGATTGAAAATCTCTGAAATTGCTTTGCAATTTTCGATTGAAAATCTTTTAGATTGAAAATCTTTAGATTTTAAACAGAGAAAGGATTTTTATGATAACAATGATTGATATTTGGGGACGACCTTTATCAACGCTGAAGAAACCCGAACCTGGTGGAGTTGAAATCCTTGATAAAATCAAGGATGTTAAAAAACTAATCGAAGATGAAATAGCCGAAACGTTAAACCTAGCAAGTGTTGATCCTGGTGAAATAGTTATATTTGGCGATCGTCAGGGTAAATTGAAAACTAGTAATGTATCTCTCGATGATATTTTGGTTAAACGACGAGATGCAGCAGAGGATACTATCGCGTTATTTTCCGATCAGGGTAAACTCAAACCAGGTGTACTTGTTTCAACAATTACGGATAAATTAGCAACATTCGATAACACGGTGAATTCATTGAAATCGCTCAATGATAAGTATGACGATCTTATAGTTATATTTGATCAGTTTAGTGAAACACAAAGAAATACAATTGACCAAATTGACAAACCCCTGCTAGAATTTTTTGGAAATCCACCAGTGACCACACCAAAACTCACCTCGATAAAAGATTCTATGTTGGAACTAGCAACTCTTCAATCCGAATATAAAAAACACGTGAAACAGTTTTCAATGTTTGGTAAAAACATCATTGATAAATTTATCGGAACCCCATTTGATAAAATTGAAATAACCCTTCCTGATATTAAAAATCCATCGATGATCTAAAGATATTTAACAACGCAATGAAGGATGATGCAGCTAGGATGATAAGCGTTGTTGAAAAAATAAAAATTCCTCATAAGAGCACCAACAATATAGTATACACGATTCAACACGGTTCATTTATGTGGACTCCCACAAACAACATTTTAACCGTAACCGCAGCAGCCAAGGGTATTTATCGATTAACAATAGTATCGCCTACTCAATTCAATATATCGTCAAGTAGTTCATCTGGAGTCAATAATATGGTATCAACGATCATCGACAAGGATGTATCTGAACAATTCACGATAACGACCACAGATAGAAATCTAGTCAGGGTTTCAGTAACGTGGTACGTAGAATTCGTAGTGGATTTAAGTAAACAATTAAACTGAAAACGCTAGCGTTTTTAAGGGAAATCACAATTGAAAACGCTAGTGTTTTTAAAATAAAATGACGATTCCTTCAGTGTATCAGTATCGCTATGATCAGGTCAGAGAATTTCAAACTAAACTCAGCTCGTGCTGTGAGGAGTATCAAAAAAAATCAAAAAATACCAACGAAGAATAACCGCAGTTGATATCACCGTGTACTCGGTGTCGGGAGTAATCACTACTGCTGGGATAATACTATCTTCGGTTACAATGATTGCTCCGGTCGTAGTTCCAATCGCTATTTCCGCGGTGGCTACAATTGCGGGTATATTAACCGGGATCACAAAAAAACTATCATCGTGTAGCCAGAGTAAACTAAACGATTATGTAATTAAATTTCACATTGCATCTGCCGGTTACTCGCAATTATCCTCTTTGATATCATCGTCACTCGACGACACAACAATATCAGAGAGCGAATTTTCAACGATGGCTCAATAGTATAAACAGACAATGCTAAAATTAGAGCAGAATAATAATAATAACAATGTCGTCGCAAGAACTACTTCAACAAATAGTAACAAATACAACACCGGTGAAAACAAGCATGATATCAGTAACCTCAACGTGTCCTGAATTCAGTGTGAATTTTCCGATTCCCGTTCCCGTGAGCGAGATCGCGCTAGCAAAACTACGAGTGTATCATAGCTGGCCCAATATCAGATCCGTAGCATTTGGTGGTCAACAACCAAATAATTCCTTGGTGTTCGCGTGGAAAAATCGTGAAGACGGAACTCCAGACTGGAACGTTGTCTCGTTACCAACTGGGTCATATCAAATCGAACAAATCAACAATGAATTACAACGAAGAATTAAATCTATCACTAGAAAAGAATCGAAAATCGCTATAACGGTTCACGAGCCGACGTTATCATCTGCGATCGAGATTAATTCCCCTGGGTATGTTGTAGATATTTATCAGAGTTCTATTAGAACCATACTAGGATGGCCTGAACTACCACCTCGACAGAAAGAAAAAACCGTTGATATACCAGAACCAAAAAAATCTGATTATGTATCCGACAGGATAAAACCTGATAGTGTAATAAAAACTTATGAAGATCATTCCACTAACAAATTCATGAATAATCGCCCAGATTTGTTACCAACTATACACTTTGGGTCTATCGAAAAAAATTTAACAGCGTTTAATAACGATCTATCACTGCTATTAATATCTCTCAAATCTGGATCTCTCACCAGAGATGAATTTATCAGCGTCGTAGAAACATGTAACAAAATCATCAACGATATGGAAATATTTAATGCGAAAATTCTTCAAGAGGTGTTATCAGATGAAGAATTTATGGGAGTGTTTAGAAATATATATAATATCCGTGAGGATATTTCCACGTTTAAGCTTCCAGGATATAACCCCGACGAATTAAAAAAATATCTCAGTTATGCCATCGATATCGGGTTTAAGAAAATTAACGATGAATGGAAAAAAACATCACCGGAAATAAAAACCCTTAAACATAATAATGACCCAGAAGGCGGTGGAAGACATATCGCTCCGAACAACGTAAATATATCCTCGGTGATATCATTAAATTTAGTATGTGATGTTATCGAAGGCAGCTATCAAATAAATCTTGAACAATCAAATCAAGCTCAGCAGGGATATATTCTATATTCATTTGCACCAACGGCCCCTCCAGGATTTCTAATTATTGAAGACCCAACTAATCCAGTCTATATGCGATGTCATAATAATTTTTTAACGGGAATTAATTTCAAACTCACTGACCAATCTAATAGTTTGATTGATCTGCGAGGTGAGGTTCTACAAATTAGTCTGTTTGTGAAATCCTGAAAGGATTTTCGTCCTAGGACTTTCATCGTGAAAAATTGTTAGCGCAAAGCAGCAGAGGAGTGTGAACGCCAACTAAATAGCAACATCGTTGTAAGATTATTTTTTTTCATTGCAGTGTCGCAGCCGTTGTGTTGTGACAACTAAATTGGCAACTATCATCGTAAGATTTTTTTTTGTTTCAGTTTTGTAACGAAACGCTTACGAAATATTTTGCTTAAAAAGTTGGTCTGTTCACACTCTCTGCTGCTACTTTAAACAAATAATATCTATCAATCAGTCTGGCTGCCTATATTTGGCGTATCAACCAAAAGAAGAAGATGAGTATACTACAAAAATTGAGGGAGCTTCAAATGCACCTGGAGAATGCTAGACGTCTCCTGGACGAGCTGGCTATGGAGGCCATAGAAGAACAGGACAAGATTGAAAAAGAAGAGGAGGAAAGAAAAAAGACAAAAGAGGAAGAGAAGAGAAGACCAATCTTGCCTCACCGCATGATGGTTAAAGGCTGTCGGGTGAAACCTGAGGTGAGGACGCCTTTACCACCAGAAGCAGCTCGTCAACCACAGGTACAGCCCCAATCGCATCAAGCACAGTCTCAGCCGAAACAACCACATCCTCATCCACTGTTGCGGAATAGGAGAATAGAGAGGGAAGTTTTCACTATCCCTCAAAGTGAAGACTGGGATAGTGAAGCCACTCATTCTCCCTCTGCGCTCCCAATCACAAGAGTGAATTGGTAGAACAATTGGAGTAGGAGATGTGTGTGCCGGGCTAGACCTCGGAGATGCCAGCATTAGCCTGGTGCATTTGAAGTTAAAAAAACAGCCCTTCTCAGGGCTACCCAAATGTCTAGAAAAGAGACTGTTCAAATTGCCAATGGCTATGAGAGAGGAGTAGTGTGATTATAAACAATAACTCTTTTTAGATGTTAGATGGTGTAATGTTGGATAGTAAATGATGTAGTTTGGTTTGGATGCTTCCTCGTGTGTGTGGTTAGTAAATGGTGTGATTTTGAATAGTAAATAATATGGCTTGTTTTGGCTGCTTCCCGTGTGTGTGGTTAGTAAATGGTGTGATTTTAGATAGTAAATGATATGGTTTGTTTTGGCTGCTTCCCGTGTGTGTCGTTAGTAAATGGTGTGATTTTGGACAGTAAATGATATGGTTTGTTTTGGCTGCTTCCCGTGTGTGTGGTTAGTAAATGCTGTGAGTTTGGATAGTAAATGATATGGTTTGTTTTGGCTGCTTCCCGTGTGTGTGGTTGGTAAATGGTGTGATTTTGGATAGTAAATGATATGGTTAGCTTTGGCTGCTTCCCGTGTGTGTGGTTAGTAAATGATGTGATTTTGGATAGTAAATGATATGGTTTGTGAATAGCATATAATATGAAAAGAGAGTGTAAGGGGTGTTTTCCTTCACGTCCGTGCTTAAGATATATATATGCAATCGTCCGTCACAAGAAGAAGACAGAGGACATTGATCAACTAAATCAGAGATGGATCAAAGTTCAGGAAAAGTTTAGAGCCATGGGACATCATAACTGGATTCCCGAGGACGAAAAGAAGAAGTAAACGGGAATCATTGGTAAAATCAAAGGGTGGTGAAACAATGGCAGAAAATAAAAGAAGTATCCATAAGCCCTTTTCAGGGTACTCATATGCTTCGAAAAGATTTTAGCTTTCTTTGCTTCCATTTTCCCCTTGTCGCAATATAGACCCATATACAAATACAAATAATATTCCCCATGTTCAAATTCCGTTGAGGCTATATAGCCCCACTATGTTCAATTTCCCTTGAGGCTATATAGGCCCACTATGTTCAATTTCCCTTGAGGCTATATAGGCCCACTATGTTCAATTTCCATTGAGGCTATATAGGCCCAACTTGAGGCCATAGTGCCCCAAGCTGTTTTTAGACCATAGTATCCCAAGCCAATTTTGACTGGATTTTCCCTTGAGGCTATACGTCTTGAGGCTATAGTGCCCCAAGCTGTTTTGACTGGATTTCCCATTGAGGCTATAGTGTCCCACATTAGTACTTTCGTGTATGTGTATGTTTGCTTAAATTTGTGATTGTGTCTTAGTGTGTGTATTTCATGAGCAAATTCATTTCTTGCCAGATTAATCTTGATATAAAAGTATTCAATATGAAACGGATGAGACATTGCATATAATTCTTTCAAAGAGAATGTGTTTGTTAGGAAATGTGACTGTATTTGATTTAAGCAGCGACCCTTACATCCGAAGAATAGGTTTAAAGCTTAGAATAGGTCCGATTATCTTAAATTGATCTCTACTTCCTGTACTAAATTGGAACGCGGATGGGACTTTCAATATGATTCTCTGAAAATGTGTTATGAGAGTGGTTTGTATTAATAAATGCAGCTTTGATTTAACGATCCCATTTTCCTTACCTCCAAAGACGAAAACTTCGCATAGGGTTAAAGCTGTACCTTTGGTCTTATTACTTAAGCTGATCTCTACTTCCTGTGCTAAATCGTCAGATAATGTTGTAATTTCCGTTATTTCCATTGGGGTTGTTTCTGGATACTTAAACACGAGGCTAAAAGTGTTGTTTGTCGCAAACGACACCAAAAATCCAGACAATCGTTCTGAAATGATGATCATGCACATTTGAAATATTTAGATGAAGCCACAAGAACATTATTTATCTACGCCTTTACCTTTTGCTCATAAATAAGCAGGCGCAATGGTGTTTCAAACCCGAGTCAGAATGAGTGCGGGTTAGACCTCTACTATCAAATGTGCTTTGTTTGGCTTCAACTGTGTGTCTTTGGGCAAGGTACATTATTACTGCCTCTGAACTAAATAACTAATCTGCGTTGCTGTGTCGCAACATACCCAAAGCAAAATATACCCAACTAACACGATCGTTTATATGTTATTAAATGATGGGACTAAGTGAATGTACATAAATCAGGCACATTTTACCATTTGCCAGTCGCCATGAGTGTGTGTTATGCATATATATATATATATATATATATATATATATATATATATATATATATATATATATATATATATATACGTGTGTGTGTCTGTATGCGGGCGTGTGAGTGTTACTGTAGTTTACAACGTATTCGAATTTCACTACTATTGGCATAATATACATCAACACTTTTTCAACTACTGCATCATTTTTGGTTGTCAAGGTTCGGATACATTAACCGTATCCACACCTTGGCAGATCGATCAGATACATCAGTGTTTAGGATCGGTGAATTTCATTGGATCGGCGACAGGCTAACGCATTCAATCAAAACCATTCTGCTCAAATTCGGACAACATTCCTACATCAACGAGACGTGGGGAACACAAGACTGGAATAGACTAAAGCAAAAGCAATTTTCTAATTTCGGTCTCCGTACTACTTTCGATGTGTTACAAGTATATCGTCTATATGCCAAAAAATGTATTTCTTTAGATTACAGTTGCAAAAGCTGGTGCACACTTTATTATGGTCTTAAATTTATCACATAGCTTCCTGACATGTTTCAAACCAAAGAAACTTGGTTATCTTGCTCAATACTTTTGTTATGGTTCAACCATGATGTAAAATTGTTTTCTCGTGATACTGAGATTGAATGCATAGCCTTGACCTTTATTATATATAGGTGTAATTAGTCAATGCCTCATGATATGTATTAGGTATGTAACACAAGCACGACAAGACACACTTTTGAATAAATTAATTATTATATTTGCATGAGTGATTATGTCAAAGAATTTCCTCCCAAACGTCATCACTTTGGCACTAATGCCAAATTTTAATTTGCACCGTCCCTCACTAGAATTTGTCAATACTCTGTTAGAAAGTCAAATCTGGTGGCATACTTTGCATTCCCAATTATATCAATTCAGTTATTGATTGTTGGTAATGCAAATTAATATTTTTTAATCACACTGTTCACCATTGTATAATCAGTACATATGCGGAAATTGGAATCTAGGTTTGTGACATGTATATATATGGTGAAGTCCAGTCACTTTTACACGGTTTTATGAAATCATTCTTCAGCAAATACTGAATTTTTTTTCAAGCATTCCTGTTTGATATGATTCATCATGTATGGGTATTGTTTCACTGGAGTTAAATATACAATTTCAATATCATGAAACATTTTTTGTTGTTGTTGTAGGTCGATTTGGAAACAAGTCCTCAAATTCAAGTAATAACTGTTTAGTTCATTATTTTCTTGTTGCATCAGATGTGAACGAATCCGGTCAAGATTATTCATAATTTCTGAATTCGAACATATGTTACTCCAAAATCAGTATACACGAATTGTATTCCATCATTTAAATCCTCATTGTGTGGGACAGGTACAAATAAATTAATTGCATACTTAACTTAGCTTTCTCTATGTACCTACTCCTTTCACATGGTCATATGGCACAGTTGCTTTTGTACTGACCGTTCATGACGTGTATGATATAAATTCAATTATCCGTGTATACCTTAATTTAATGTTTGCCTGAGTAGATTGCAAATTTGTTCTTGCATTCTCATAAGACTTTGTGTGACAACACATACTTAAAATTGGGAATTAGATCCAAAAGATTAATTTCTGCATCTTAATAAGAAAATATGTATTTTTAAACAACTTCAATGCTCCAAGCACAATATGCCCAAAGCATGTTTAAAGGGACTACATTCTATAGATTATTGAACTGAAAACCTACCAGTAAATGAAGGACTTCATCCTAATATTTACCCGTTTTAAAACAATATGTCCCTTTCGTCAAAGTTGGACGTACTCTTTATAAAACCAACAAAATACCTAATTTGTAACTAGCTGTAAAATTCCAGATATGAAATATTACCCTCGATCAAATTAGATAGATTTGGGAAGCAGTCGTACTCCTTCGGGGGTAAGCCGCCCAAATTAGGTTCCCATTTCAAACTCAGCTCTTACCAGTGGCTCCAAGAAGCTGTGGCATGTGCAGCGGCTCCATCACGATAAACGGTCTCGACTGGCTGGCTAAACCTAGCTTAGGATAGCCGATGTGTTTTAAACCCTCGGTAATTTGGCTTTGTCTACATAACATGTGAAGACTGGATTCGCCATCCTGCGCGGTGGAACGACGAGCTGGTCAAAGGCGATTTCCAGAAAATCCCCGTGGAGAGTTAAGATCACGACAATACACATTGGACCTACTGGGCACCCATTGCACTCAACTATGTCTCCGGCCGCCTCAGCGATGTCGTGCTGCTGGACCCAGATAGGTTGAGCGAACGAGTGACGAACTGCGCAACTCTCACTCCCTTATAGCACAGTTCCCACACAAGTAATTATTGTTATCCACCCATCCCATTTCATCGCCCAGTAAAGTCCTGTGCAAGCGAAGAAGGGGCAGATTTGTTACATTTGCAGCCTTAGTAGCAATCTTGCACACAGACGATCAATGCCATTAGGACAAGGATCAGCAGTGGAATGCGGCAGCCACCTATGCGACTGAGAATACACGGATCATATACCTGACATGAAGATGGGGCTAGAAAAGGTGCTATAAACATTGCCTGATATAAACGTCCCTAGACAGCTTATCGCGGCTGATAGGGACGCTACTACAGCGTTACAAATACCGACAACATCATGATGATTACACCGTTCACACATGGCGCATAGATTGTGCGCACCTTACTGGACGATGACAATGCAGAAAGACATGAGAGGAGAACCGCCCATATATAAAATGAATTCGCCAGATACAAAGTGGACATTGCGGCCTTGAGTGAGACCCGGCTTGCAAGAGAAGGCGAACTCTGTGAAAGGGGCTCTTGATACAGATTTTTTTGGATCGGCCGATGAAGTGAAGAACGCCGTGAGGCTGATGACGGCTTTGCGGTGAAGACAGTACTGATTAGTAAATTAGCTAGACTTCCTAAGAGAGCAAACGACAGACTCATGACAATGAAACTCCTCCTCTTGTTTGACGTTCCAATGGCAGATAAGCTCTTCATTCTTTCCGATTGCAATGCACGAGTAGGCTCTGATCACATTCCCTGTGCTGGAGTGCTAGGAAAGCACGGAGTGGGTAACTGTAACAGCAACGGTCTTCTCTTGAGTCGCGCATGAACTGCGAATCACCAATACAATATTCCGCATCCATTCCCGTAACCGGAGATCATGAAAGCAATCACGCTCTAAGCGCTGGCTCCAACGTCATTGTCATGAAGATGGACTGGCAAGATGAGAGTGTGACTAAGTTCTTGTGCGGTGCTGACTGCTGGACAGATAGAAGCCTCGTCATCACCAAGTTCAACATCCACAGGCAGTCCTAAAGACACCTTCAGGAAAAGAAGGCTCCTAGATAACTGAACATCACCAAGCTAAAATGTTCCTGTACCAAACATTATGTCGTGCATGCCCAAGATAAACGTCTCAAATCCACCCTTCTCGACAATCAGAATGTGGAGAGCGACTGTGCGGCATTCAGAGAGCTGGTCTACAGCAAAGCTTTGGAAATCGTAGGACTCTCAACCAAAACCCATCAAGACTGGTTTGATGAGACCTGCTAGGAGATCAAGCAGTTGCTGAATTATAAACTTCCTTCACACCTACTCGTTATCCTGACGTCTGCATCCCGGAAAGCTGAGTACAAAAACATATTCAGAACTGTACAGCAGAAGCTAAGTCAGATCTGATACACATGGCTGAGCATCAAAGCTGATGAAATCCAGTGCTACGCAGACCAGCATGCCATGAATATATATATATATATATATATATATATATATATATATATATATATATATATATATATATTCCGTAAACAAAACAATCGCTAATGGAATATGACTTTCTTTAATGAACCTGATATTTACAAGATCAAAACCACAACCTTTATTACACTCAAGAGATTCCAAAACATATGGTCAAATAAGCATAACTTCTTCATCTCTTGTTCATAGTATTGATATTGCGTTCGCAATTGCATCATTGCCATTGCTTAATATTGGAGACAATTCATACAATCCAATTAGATATCGGAGACTTGGTGAATGAAGATGCTACTGCATATATTCTTGTTATTTATCAGTTTTCCGAAAAGAATTGAATGTATTTGTAAGGAAGGTCAAAGTCATCGAATTACTTTCAGTAGTCAGATTTGTCATTGGCCTGGAGTGGCAAGTGCGTCCTACTGTACGTATTTAAATGTGTTAAGAATTTAGTGTCTTAACATATTGTAATTTTGAAATAGACCCAAGTACCGAATAGAAACATTCCCTGTGCTGTAAAAATATTTTAGCAGTTTCTTTAATCTGATTAAAAGTATGTTGTTTTCTTCTGTGTAACGAGTTAATTTTTTGTTACCTCTGTGCAATACATTGGAGAAAATACACTAATAACACCTGAAAAAGTGACTGCCATTTGAGATGAATATTATAATAAATTGAATATCTACAAAACTTTGTCCAAGATTTTTAAGCTATATTGGCGTCGAAAAGCACAAATAATTTACGTTGGTGGACCAATGCATACCTGGGCAACAGTCAAATCTGCCATACAGTACTATTCGCAAGATATGGTAAACCAATTTCAGATTTACTCTCCACCATGTTGATGTTTCCTCAAGTGTATGAGTGCACGACTGATGATGGTAATTAGTAGAAATGTTACCATCTAAAGCTCGTGATGCCGCACCATCTCCATTCACTCTCGTAGAACTTTGACTAGCATTGCGTCCGTAAGCCAGGCTTCTTCCTGGAGATTAAGCAAACCTCCAAAATAATATATAGTATGATCAAATATGAATATTCAAATTTTAGGACAAAACACTTTATCAAATAGTATTGAAAGAGCATCAGAGCATAACTTTCAAAGTATCGCACAACCGAATTATTCTTTAATTAAAACTGCATTTGATTGACTATATTACAGAGGCAAGGTGCGATAAAAAGTCAATAAACATAACGTTTTACCCAACTACATTATATCACTATTACCTTATTTTCTGAATGGCGCAATACTAGCTTAATTGCGTCACAAACATTGTTTATTTCTGACAAGAGAAAGGGTGAAACGCAGCAGCAGAGTGTGTGAACAAACCAATTTTTTAGGCGTCAACGATGCTTCCTTATAGTTAATATTTACTAAGAAGTCTCATTTGTCAAATAGACCCTTCTAGTAAATATTAACTAGAATGGTCCATTTGGTAAAAAAAAAAAAAAGACGCCATATAGTTGGCGTTCACCCTCTGTGCTGCTATGCGCTAACCGATACGTTAACTGAATTAGCTATAAATACGATCTAATCCAATTCGATATCGTGTCCGAGGATCGTGTATGTTTATAGTTACAAATCCATACGGGGTAGCTCTTGCACCGCTGAAGAAATTTTGAAATCGATTATAATCCATGTCAGGACAGCATGTTTGCCAAATATTTCGTAACGTATGAGTGTCAACACCGTTGAATACGCACAATATATTACAGTTATCTCTGATTACTTTGGGTATTTGTGTATAACGCTGAGTTACATATATCACGTCAGAGTTTTTGTGACGTCCTCGGGAAAATATTCTAGCGGGATTTTTTTGTTGGTCCAACATCACATCGTCATATACAACAAGAGTATTAACGGATCCATCTAAGTCTTCCACAGATGGTGCCTCTTCAATGTCGGTGATAAATTCAATTACACTTCCGCCGTAAGCTTCTAAAGCGTTTTCGTTATAATCGTTAACACTTAATAATAATATTGATCATCTACGCTTGGCGCAATCAGATATAATTTATCCCAGGTTATCATCGTTAACAGCAACTGGGTTTTACCACTTCCGGAAGGTCCAATTATAATCATTCTGATTGAGTTTGGTAACATCGGATGATGTTTTACTGGTTGTTGTTTCTTCAACGCTGAGAAATCGATTACTTCCATTAGGTATAGTATATATAATATTATGGATTTATATTGTGTGAAATGTAGGAAGCGTACACCAACGTTAAACCTTGCAAATACTACTACGAAAAATAACAGAAGCGAGGTCACCGGTAAGTCTGAAATATGTAGTATAAAAAATATCAATTTGTGAAAAATCCTTTGAAGGAAAATCCTTAAAAAAAAGAGGAGATATCGCCGCAAAGTTAGCTAAACTCCCAGGGTTACCATGGGCAAAATATCCAGGTGAAAAACACCTCCCGGGGTATAGTTATTGTGGGCCGGGAAAGCGATTAGATATAAGACTTGATAGCGCTGATAATCCTAATCCGGGAGAAAATCCTATAAACGCTATCGATGAAGCATGTCGTATACATGATATAGCTTACCGTAGTGGTGATCTACAACAGCGTCATCTAGCAGATGTAGCGTTGATTCACGCGTTGAATGCTTTTCCAGATAAATCGTTTAAAGAAAAATTGGCTTCGTTGTTGGTAAAATCAGCTATGAAAGGTAAATTGATGTTAGGTGCTGGTAATTAAAAATATGGAATCTATTTACTATTCTCCGAGAGGATACTGGAGAGGTAAGGCAGCAATCAGTAAACTCGCTAGCGCTGCAAAAGTAAAAAATACTACAGCGGCGGATTGGTTATCCAAACAGGTGATATGGCAAATTTATCTACCGCCGCCTAAACAAATTAACTACTCGCATTTTGATGTGACCGTTTCTAATGAAGTTCATCAAGCTGATATACTATTTCTGCCGCATGATCGCGGTAACAAATACGCGTTAACCGTAGTTGATATTGCGAGTCGATACAAACAAGCAGAACCGCTAAGGACAAAATCATCAACTGAAGTGGCTTCTGCATTTGAAAGGATTTATCGACGAGGTCCTCTGTGTTGGCCAAATCTATTACAAGTTGATCCTGGCAAGGAATTTGATGGCGCTGTTTTAACAACGATGAAACATCACAATGTCACAATACGACGAGGACACACTGCGTTACATCGCGATCAGGCAATTGTTAAACGATTTAATCGGACTCTTGCTGGGCGGTTATTTGGATATCAATACGCGAAAGAATTTATCCAACATAAACGATCCCGTGAATGGGTCAAGAGATTACCAGGTGTAGTTACCGCAATCAATAATGAGATTACTAGAACAATAAACATGAAACCTAGCAACGCTATTAAAAAGAAGTATATACCCGTACAACCACAAAAAAATGTCAAGGAACCAATTCTTGGTAGTAATGTCACTGTTAGGTATTTATACGAACCAGGAGAGCTTGAGGGTGGTAAAAAAAGAGCTACCGATCCTATTTGGAGCGTCACTACGCATAAGATATCTAGTATAACACGATCAGCTGGTGAAAACGCTAGCGTTTCTAGACTAGCAATCTATAAACTGGATTCAACTGCTCCTCAGCGAGGATTTACTCGATAACAACTACAGGTAATTCCCGAGGATACTCAATTACCACCGCGTGGTCTTAACTAGCACCCCCCAGAGGCATTGTGCTGGCACCCCGGCGTCTGTTGCACTCAAGACAAGTCAGCATAACGTTATCCTTGGTATGACCAATGCTGCTATTCTTTCTGTCTACGGTAAATTGGCGAGGATCTTTATTCGACCAACTCCAACGCATAATACTATTGCAACTCGCGCAGTGATTATTCTGTTGTTGCTTCAACGTAATTATTAATTCAGCATCAATGTCAAATTTTCTATTATTTTTTTTATCCTGTTGTTTATAACCAGAGAGTTTTTTTCTGATTATATCCTTGACTCTATCAACGCTGACAATATCACTTATTGAAGTGTCATTATCGTCACTGACTTCGTCAACAACAATTCTTCGAAGTTGGTTTATTCTTCGTACTCTGGATACTGCGAGATAAAGTAAATTTGACCACTCAATGCGATTATCTACTATCCAAACAATTTTGTCTGTGACAGTTAATCCCTGTGAAGAGTGTATTGTCGCTGCGTAACCTAACGTCCATGGGGAATTATCAGCACGCAATGCATCTTCGACGACGCTGATATCAACCAGCATAATATCATTTAACACTAAATTCTGCCTTTCACGTTGTCCAGGAATGTCAACGTCAATATTTTGCTTTCGTGTATCCGAAGGTCTATAACAGAGCGGTACTGGAAGTGTTGCAAATTTACATTTATGCAATTCAAATAATTTCATCTGAAGTTTGTCTTTGACTATTTTTCTACTTGCTCACCACATAATAATTTTTGTATTTTTTTTTTTTTATTTTTCTTTTTTAACCAACCAAGAAACATTTTTAATATATGTAACGGTACAGTACAAATTTCATTCCATAATATAACCGGTGGAATATATTTATTTCCCATTTTTTCAGGGGTCCACTGATCTCCTTTCCATCGAAAGAAACTGTGATAAGTATTAGATTTTACATCTCGTTTGGTTATATCTCTGGCGAGTTTATGAGTTGATGTTAGCGCTTTCATGTTAATTTTATCTTTGAATAAATTAATTACTCGTGTTGTCTTTCCTGATCCTCCTAATCCGTTTATTTAAACGATTTTATATCGCGTAATTGGATCTGATATCGGTGGTGCATTAGAAAATTCTGAACATTGGTTGCTTTTCAAGTATTTATCGTCGTTGGTAACATCAGCAGATTTACAATACTCGTGTAGCGTCTCCTTTTTAAATCTCCAACATCCCCAAACTTTCTCCGGGGATGTGAATTCAGCCACTGCTGATCTGTATTTGTTGTGGATATACATCGAATCAGTGGATACTCTAACCGCGGTATTAGGAAATATATTTATCATCGAAAATAGATTAATAGAAGCATAGGCTAGCATAGAAATTCTCAAATGTGTATACTGACAACTATATCCATCACAGTAGGTAACAACTGTACCTAATTTAGTCCCATTGGATAGAAAAGCATCTTTACGAGTTACAAGTTTTCCATGTTTCGTTAAATCCGCTATGAAAAAAATCATATTCAGCGCTGTCTATGATCAACCTCGAAGAGTATTTTGTATTGTCATATCTTCCACCTTGAGTGAATTTACCAATTATTTTTCGTCTGAAATCTTTGGCTTCTTTGTTTTTAATTTCAAATAACTGCCTAGACAGTTTCATGATTTCTTCCTCGCTGAAATCTGGAAAATGCTCTCGGTGTTCGCGTATTATACTATCTAGATCAGGTTTTGGTAAGCAAACATCATTCTGCGCGTGATAGCATATAATAGCTTCACCGACGATCAACGATTGTAACATCTCACAATCAATCATATACCGCAATAACACAATTGGCATCCAATGTTTCACAGATAGGTGTCTACCAAGCCAAAGATAACTACACGGATGTAACCCTGCAGCGAATTCAAATGATAACACACGAGCGAATCCGGTTAAATAAAAATCGGGTAATGGCCCATTAATCGCAACACGAGTCATTTCATGTGTGGGGTGTCCAAATCGCTTAAAATACTCAGCGCATTATCCATACCCGAGAAAACTTCCAGGATAACACGCGGATATATCAATTGAAATCATACCATCACGTGAGTATTTTGTATTCTACAATCCTCCATGACCAATTCGACGCAACTCAATTTAACGTCCTCGAGAAAATCACTTCGTGTTGGACGCCAGGAGTTTTTTTCTCTTGCGAAGTGAGCTACCACTAATGGAATAGTAAAACTATTCGTGAGTAGTTTTTCATGGATACTCTCCGGTGAAAATTCATTAGCGATTTTTCTCATTCTGTTATCTAATTCTTCAACGCGATATAATTCTCCATTCGGTCTTACAAACTGATCAAATCCTGATTCGGAATCTTCAGCGCTGCGAATTAGCCCCACTGGCACAGGATCATCTTTACACAACGCAACAATAGCATCGAATAACCTCTCTTCGGGGAACACATCCTTACAAAATTCCCCGGGGATATATCTCACGATTCGTTCTCGTGGAAATACGTTTACAGCAGATGTCCTCGCGTGTTTGTTATGATCAATAATTTCAATTAGAGCTCCTCGCGATTGATATTTCGGTTCGTATAATACTTCTCCGGTTATCGTCGCTACTGATATTGGAAATTTTAATGATGCTTCTAATTTAGCTATATTGGAAATCATTGCCCTGCGCAGTTCCCATTCGGTTATTTTCCTACGTCACAGATCAGTTAGTTTATTTCCTCGAGATGCATTTGTGAAGTGTTCCATTACCCGTGTTGCTACACAATTCAACGTTGACGATGTTTTCATAGGTGCTAGTTTTGCAATACTTGGCTTATCATTTAGCGGATATATTCCGTAAACATGTTACAGGGTAAGATTTCTCGTAGTATGGTTTGTCAATTCCAGTTAGAATTCCTGGTTTGGAATCTCTACTCACAATAATAGTTTTTTATCCTTGAGGATTGGTTCAAATTTATCCCTGATAATCCATTCACCTTCGACTTTGATAACGAATTTTATTCTAAAAAAATACCTCCTTGGAAATTCCTTGGATTTCCCGCCAAGGTGTGAAATTATCTCAGCTGCTTTTGTACCGTTCATAGTAGCATCGATTACGGGTACATTGACATCATCATTGATAATTCGAAATGTCGACCACGTATGAGATGCTCCATCGCGCTTAAATTCATTAAAACAGTCGCTGATTTTACTCAACAGGGTTTTGTCATCTATTAGACTTTTTGGTATATCAGAGATTCTATCGAGATTAAACCTAGTATTTTTCCAAGGCGTAATTTTCGATAATCTCTTGAATTCTTTCATATTATAATTAAAACAAGTATTTAAATAAAAAGTTTTTTATATAATGAATCATTGCCAATGGCTCATGATTGGATCAGTAATCCCGTGTAACAAATCATGCAGAAATGAATTCTGTGGGTATCATATGCAAAGTTTTCGTCGGGGGAACAATGTTCCTCTCCCGTGCCTGTATTGTGGGGTAGGTGTTAGGGGCAAATCACAGTTATGCATTAGTTGCGGTGGTAAGCGTTATAAAGAGTTGAAGCGTTATTATGACAAAAAAAAACCCTGACGCTGTCAATGACGTTGCCAACGGCAAAATCATAAAAAATGCTCAGGACTACATAGAAAGATTTCTTAATGTTATAATTCAGCCAATTAATGAATTAGACAAATAAAATATTATGTATATAAATGAACCAAGAATTTCAAAGACATCCAGTGATTACCAACAAAGAAGCTTCTCGTGATGGTGTTGTTAGACATTGTAAACATAAGAAATCTCTTGGTGTTATGACTAATCATGGATATTTGATGTTTAAAGATGGAGGGAAAATGTATCAAAATCACCGTTTCGTCTATGAAGTATTTTACGGATTGATCAAGGATGGCCTTGTTATTGATCATATTGATCACATTAGGACTAATAATTCTTTATCGAATCTACAAGCTATCTCTCAGAGTGAAAATACCAAACGAGGTGGGACTGGAAAATACTCGAAAAAAGCTAGACCTGTAAAGTCGTTTAATACTGAAAAGAACACGGAGATAGTATTTCAGTCAATAACCGCAGCTGGTAGGTATTTCGATATTTATCCGTATTCTATTCAATGCGTTGCAGAGAATATAACCAAGACGGCTTTTTCAAAGCGTTTCAAAAACAGCATTCAGTTTATTTATGTATAATATGTAATCACGCATTTGTTCAAGGGGAATAACTCCCTTAGGTATAACGCGTGCGACAAATCACCAATAACAGAGTTACCGTTGGTGAACGCGGAAGTAGTTTTTGATTGGCTGTTATAATTGTCATAAATCTCAACAGGATATAATCAATTTTCGTTTTTTTTTAAGTATTAACAGAACTATTTTATATACACGTCGTATTTAATTATTTTTTTGTGTGTGTTGTTCAAGTATTATGTGTTATTTCAACGTTGTCAGTGATTATTATTAAACACAAAAAGGAATTACAAGCACACATCTCTCAATCTACCTTCGTTGTAATGAGTGGTTATATACAATCCCGTCTGTTATATATTTGGGCTTTAGCTCGAAGTTCAAGTGCAAACTCAAATCACACCGTCACACGTGGTGTGAATGTTATTATTGACATTCAAACCGGGTTTGATTTGAGGTTTGGTTTTTGCACTTGAATGTAGAATAGCCCGTCATCCATTGTCATTGAATCAATTCATTTTACATACCATAATCTATTGTTGTGCCGTCGTCATTATCATCCTATAATCTATTTGTTGTACCGTCGTCATTCATTGCACATTTGTATATAATCATTGTCATTGAATCAATTCATTGTACGTACCATTGTCATTGCATCTGTATATAACCATAATCACCTATAATCTATTGTTGTACCGTCGTATACAATCGACTACAGACTAGATCAATGGGGTTGTAATGTGCCGTATGTGCCGTCCTATATGTATACAAACGCCTACACACTAGATCAATGGGGTTGAATGTGCCGTCGTATATGTATAATACAAACGCCTACACACTAGATCATGGGGTTGTAATGTACCGTCGTATATGTATAATACAACCGACTACACACTAGATCATGGGGTTGTAATGTACCGTCGTCATCCATTGTATATACCCATCATCATCGTAATCGCATTAAGCTTCTAGACATGCTAAGATGACCAACACCTTAGCGGATCCAGAATTCATTTTGTGAGTTTCCATCGTAAATGGAAAATCGAAGATTTTCACTTGCAATTTCAAAAGAGTTTCCACTCACAATTAAACAAATATACTTTTTCATATATATGAATTCTGAAAATCTCAAATGTATTATTTCGGAAATCAACAAACTCAAAACTCAAAATATTAAACTATGTTCAGGGTTAAATTGTGATCAAATCATGACCGATTTTGACGATATAGAATTTGCACAAAAAAATGGAAAATATGTACTCGCTAAGCAGTATTATTTAATTAAGCGCGTACAAAAACTTATCCGTGAAAGTTTAGTTAATACCGAAGACGTTAATGTGTTTGTACCATTATGTAAGATATTAGAGGATGTTAGTAAGCAATTAAGTGCAGAGTATGAACAAAGGAAACTTATTAATTGTAAGGTTAGACAGTTAAAAACTCTAATCGATCAGGATGATTCCCACGCGTAGAGAGCCTCCTTTGTTGTATAACCGGTACACAGGTAATATGAATGCGTCTCCGATTACTGAACAAATTTTAAAATCTGTGTCAACATTAGGGAAGTAAAATTGTCATGTATAATACCTGTTAGTGTGTGTGACAACAGCGAAGTATAAAAGTTTATGTAGTGATTTTTTTTTAGCTGAAAATTCTTTAGAATTTCAAAATCGTGAATGAACAATTTTAGAAAATATGTAAGATTTTTTTAAGATTTTGCACGGATAAAAATGAATGAGCATACTGCATTATTTGATCACGGGTTAATCTCACCATGGTTATAACGTTTTGCTGAAGATTTAACAGTTGATAATCAGTCAATAGAAACTTTTCATCGCCGAGGTTATCTATGACTATATCCACGTAGAATTCACTTGTTGTGTTGCCCCCGAATACCTCTCTGATAGCGTCCACAAGGAGTTCTTTGTCATGGATAGATACTAGCACGTGTTGATACATTATTGAAGTTCTTTTAGATTTTCTAATTGTTGAAAATCAGGCACATTGTATAATACTACACACACAGGATAAAATTTTATTGATTTTGTTAAAATTTCATTGATTTTGTTAAAATTTCATTGATTTTGTTAAAATTTCATTGATTTTTCACTTTTTTGTCATTTTTGTGTAATCCGTCGACAGATTTTTCATAAAATCAACGGTGAAAAACCCCCGAATTCATTTAGAGAAAATCGATTTTAGTTAAATTTCGATACTTTTTAAGGTAAATTTAATGTGTTACCGTTGATATTTATCGAATATTCGATGTTTTTTACGACGAATTTACGTTGTTGAATGATTAGTTTGTTGAAAAATTTAACTAAAATCGATTTTCTCTAAATGAATTCGGGGGGTTTTCACCGTTAATTTATAAAATTTATGATTTTATGAAAAAACTTTCAGAATTTCACTAAAGAATTTTTACGATTTTGAAAGTCCTTTAGGACTTTACATTTAGCGTTATTTGTAGTGTTTTCCCGCGAAAGTCAATTAGGTTAAATTCTTGGTCGGTTATTGAAAAATTCATCCTGGACAGAAATGGATTAATGGGCTCCAAGTAAGTCAAATTAGGTGGGTTTTTCACTATGAGAGTCCCTGGTGATACGTCAGGGGAAAACGTGAACATGATATATCCTTGGTTGGCGCTGTTTGATTTTGAAACGTCAACTGAGAATCTTCCTAGGATACTATCACAGATAACATGTATTGCAATAACAGATGATATATCAACGTTGCCGGGAGATCTGTGTTTGTTATTGCGGTACACTGAATTCGTTGACGTTAAGATTTCCTTGGGAGGATTTATCTTAAACCATAGCGCGTGAATCTGTGGGAAGAATTCATCAATGAGTTTTTTCAATGATGCTTTTAACGCTGGTACATTATACCCGGAGAATTTCATAAATACTAAATTATCATTGCTGCGTGAAAACACCCGTTTGAATTTTTCTTTGTTTGGCGATTTATCCTCGTATACAAACGAGAGTAATCTATCATTGAGGTAGTTCATCTCAGCGATAATTTGATTTAATTGTTGTTGTTGTTGTTTGATTGTAACACGTTGAGTTGTTAAATCTAACAACAGAGATCGTTGTAGATAATCTCTCAATTGTCCCAATTTCATCTGGAACATTTGCGCCATCGAATTGAAAATCCCAGTAGGAGATTTCTCTGTGATTACAAATACACCTTGATCGCCAAGAGCAAATCTCCATATTATTTTACCATACTAGTTGTATTCGTATTTGCTAAGTAAATCAGTTTCTGTTCCGTCGTAGACGTTGTATGAGTATTTTTGATAAATATCTTGAGGTCGTAGAAAACTAATATCGAAGTTGTAGTTGAATTTAGGATCTATCGCTGGTGGATCATCAATGAAAAAGTCGGATTTGCTAGGTTCCGGCAATTGATAATGAACCGCGGGAAGACTATCTAACCAATTTTGATGAATCAACAGCAAATATTCATCGATGGTCTCGTTGAGTTTTTTACGCATTACTGGTGCGTTATATCCTGGAAACTTAAACGTTGGAATATCTTCGAGGCGGATTTTATGTTTTGCTGCAAATTTTATTCTTGTGTCAGGATCATCATCATTGAGAATTAATTGAATTAATCCCAAATTAAGATGTTCCATATCGGCAATAATGTTTTTACATACCTCCATGTTTTTGATGACGTCGTCACGACGTGGTGGAGTTTCATTAATTGCCGTTATCAAATGACCTAGAAATAGATTAAAATCGGTATTCATTTTTATGAAATCTTCAGCAACTACTCCTTCTTCTACGATAAGATATGTATCAGGAGTTGATACATGGGTTTCTCGCAGTTGTTTAATGATAGATTCAATTGATTTATTATCTTTATAACCATGATAATCTTCTTACGTGGACACGTAGTCAGACTTTGATGGTTCCGGTGGTAAATCTTTTATGTCGACGGTGCCCGGGATAAACTCAGGATAACCTAATAATCTTCTAATTGAGCTGTTATATATATCTACGGCGTAGTCAGGTGAATTTACTTCGATAACCGTTGACATCAACGGTTCGGATCCCTTTATCTCAATAGGATGTTTATCAGGTTCATCTTTGATGTCGATTTTATTCGGTCCTGTGATTGCCTAAATTGATTCTATGATTGCTTCATTGATATCTTCGATATCGTATACGCCTGTTGGTAAGTGTATTGTATGTGTGGTTGGTTCGGATTTTGTTCCATCTGGGTTAGTTTTTCTATACGCGAATTTAAACTGTTATTGGGTGGTTTACCTTTAAACGGTGCTGATCTTACATTTGGCCAACTGTAGTAGCATCTTAATTGTGTTAACGCTATTGAAGATACCGCCAACGGAGGATTAAATTCAATGCTGAATTCTGGTGTTTTCGTTACCAGCGAGATCAACTTTGTTTTTGTGTTGGCGGTGTTTGTTGTTATTTGTTGAAGGATTTCTTGCGATGACATTGTTATTATTGTTACTGTGCTCCAACTTTGAAATCGTTGAATCATACAGCCGGACCATCTTAGAGAACTCTTCGTCGGATATTATTTGATCATCAATCGATGACGAGATCAGCATTGACAATTCTGAATAAGCGTTTGAGACAGTAATAAGTTTAACAGCGTAATCGTGTAGTTTTTGTTGAGAACATGATGATATTTTTTTTTGTTATCGTGGTAAATAATCCAGCGATTGTTGCCGCCGCAGATATACAAATTGGTACAACAACTGGAGCTATCATTACCACCGAAGATAGTATTATTCCAGCGCCTGTGATTACGCCTGATACCGAGTAAACAGTTATATCTAACGCGGTAATTCTACGCTGGTATTTTTTCTTTTTGGTTTTATACTCGGTGATTAACGCTTCAAGTTTGTTTTGAAACTCTTTGACGGTGTTATAACGGTATTCAAACACCGTTGGTGCCAATGACATCGTTTACATTTTATCTATTAACGCAGTCAATAATTCTCTGATGGAAAATCCAAAGGTGAAAATGCACAGCAATTTTCAATCAAAGATTTTCCCCTTTCAATTTAACTGTTTACTTAAATAGCTACAAATTCAACATACCATGTCATTGAAACCCTAGTTAGGTTGTTGTCGTTTGATGTAATCGTGAATTGTTCAATCATATCCTTGTCGATGATCGTTGATATCGTATTGTTTACACCAGTTGAACTCGACGATGATATCGTGAACAACGTTGGTGTCACTAACGTTAATCGATAAATTCCCTTTACGGCTGCAGTAACGTGTAAAATATTATTTGTAGGTGTCCACGTATATGATCCGTATTGAATCTTGTATACGTTATTGATATTTCTATCATGAGGGATTTTTACTTTTTCAAGTATTGCTATCATCCTTGTTGCATCTGTTATGATGCCATTAGTGGTCGTTCTAAGATCTTCGATGGAATTTTTATTAATCGCGATTAAATCTGAAATTGATCTCGTATCACGAATAAAACCTAACCGGGAATTAATCGCGGTTATTTCATCGAGTTTGGTAATAATGTCTGTGAGAGTTTTTTTAATATCATCTGGTTTTGCATCTTTTCCGAAGAACTTGTCGACGGCGTCATCAGCCTTTCTAAAATTTCTTCGTAAACTAGTAAATTGCTCAACATGAGAATCAAAATCAGTACGTAATTTTGATAAATTATCAACGGCTGCTTTTACTTGTGCGATCTGTAAATCTGCGTGTGTAGGTGGGACACCAAAGAAATTATTTATGATTCTAGATGAATCAATGATACCCTGCTGAAGTTGATCAAATTTGGTTATATGATCGTTAAATTCATCACGCGTTTTAGTTATTTGTGCCGCGGAATCACCAGCAGTTACTTTAATGTCATCGATAGTTTTTTTTAATCCTATAATAGTATTTATTTGATCAGATAATTTTTTTAATTCATCTAAGTTTGCTATTGATGAAATAGCTTTGTTGATTATTTTTTTTACCTGTGAGATAGTAACCCCTTCTGAAGAAGGGCGTGTTACTGATCTTCCAAAAATATCTGTCATTGTATTGTATATTAGATCTATCTCTCAAATTTTGAAGAATTTTTCATCATTGTGTACTCGTGGATGGCTTTATGAGGTAATTTTGGATTTGCCGAGATAATCATCAACGCGTTAAGAGTTTCTCGGCCACATATTGGAGGATCTGTTAATGTCTGCGTGGGCAACGTTGAATACCAAACTGAAATTTTTGATTTTGGGATTGGTTTACTTCGCGATTTTAAAGAAATCGAATTGCATTGCAATTTAGACACATATTTGACAAATTTGACCGGTGGTGGTAATCCATATGAGTCAAAATAAATAATCGAGGTTGGATATATCGCGTAACAAACCCAATGAGTTCCAGGTCCAGTGTTATCATCAAAATTAATTATTCCAGTTTCTGATATTTGTGGTTTTGCTGGTAATTGATCTTTCATGAATACACCTCTGAAATGCTTTATTGGGAGTTTTTTTTTACTGCGTCGAGTAAATCAAAATGTGACATTGGTGAAATTTCGTTGAAATTCCCTCGTAAAAATCCTTTGGATTTTCCTGGTGAAATTTCGTTGAAATTATTTCGTGAAATTTCGTTGGATTTCACTAACTGGTTTTGTAGTATCGCGTGAATCGACTTTCTGGTAGTCTGAATCCCTTTCCCTTTTTTTTTCTCGTTGATTTCCCCGTAATACCTTTACCCATTATCTTATTGACAACACCAGAAGCAAGTGCTCCGGCTGCACCAGTTCCTAACGCTCCAAGAATTGTCGGAGCCGCTGATGCAATCAATCCTGGAATTGCAGCCAACGACGGGAAAAATTCTCCGATTTTTATCATATTTGCTATTGCAGCCGCAGATAGCGTAATCTGAACTCCCTTTTTATCTTTGAGCGCGTTATTGAAATGATTAACCTGAGTTTTCGTCAACGATAGTTTATTTCATCCACCAGTCATTTGATCATGTTTTAGCGTAATCGTAGTTCCACATTTTTTAGCTGAACTTGATTGAAGTTTTTTTATCTGACCGGGTGTCAATGTGACATTAATAGTGTTATACGACATTTTTATATAACACTGATTGATTCAATTACAGGTTTTCCACTGGTGCATCAATGACTCTCATTCTTCCACCACCACCTTCAAGTATCATATTTTTATCACTGAGAAGAACAGCAACTGCTCTAAATCCGTAAGGGGCAGGACCAACACGAGCTTGAAATTTTACATCAACGGTTGAGTGTTTAGAAAAATCAAGATGTTGCAACGAAAAAAAATAAATCGGATATAATTCTTTAAAACTCACCTGTGATATTTGAAGTCCAGTATCGATGTTTTGATCACGACCCATAAACGACCATAATCGATGATAAACTCGTCCTATTTGATTATGTTCGTAATCGATGATAAGATTTTCCACGGGTTCTTATTGGTTACTTATTCGTAATGATACTTCATTGACGCTAAATTTATCAAATATCATATGAGATCGTAATTGTAGACTGTCATCTGCAGCTGTCTTTTGAGTTCTATTTTGGTGTTGTAATACAACAAAAACATGTCTTGGCGCGGAAATGTTTTTCGTAAACGCAAGTTGCCAAGTAAAAACTCCAGGACCTGGACTAGACGTAGTAGCTGTTGTAACCTCACACCAACTCATCATTGACTTTCCTCCTTGGTCCATAAACGATAACAATTGAGTCTCAACAGTCAACGATGGAGTCATAACTGGCATCCATAACGCTAACTTTGTCAATGTTACAATACCATCTATTACAAGAGCAGGACCACGCCAAAGAGCATATTCATCAGTTGATCTTTGTGTAAGTGTTACAGTATGACTAGCACCAAATAACACGCGCCGGACATCTCTGCAAAATCCAAATATATGCGACAATGGAATCGTGCATGAAAATCTACCCTCGACGTCAATATTCTTTTTTCGTAACGCAAATCCTGCGTTGTAATCAGGATTACCACTCACAACAACAGGTTCACTTTTAGAACCATCAGCGAAGGCAGAGTTATCTAACTTTGTTGGTGTTCTTATAAGAAATTGACGATGATCAGCGTGATTGGTAGTATTCTTGGAAAACATCATTGAATGACCAGCTGATTTAATAAAATCACCAGAATATCTAGCTAAACCTATAATTGTTGTTGCAATATCAACATCGTTATCAATGGATTATATTTTAGAAGAACCAATCGAATACCGGGCGTTGCTAAATAACGCCATTATTCCGTTGTTGACAAATCCAATCCGGGTATCTTTAAGATTATCGCCGGCTGCAAATAGAGTATCGTCACCTTTCCACAGTTGTCCTTCTATTTCGATGAATGCTTCACACGGCAAGAAGTATTTAGATGTGTCATCGAATCTAAGATCAATTTGTGACTTTACATTTGGATTTTGTGCTTGATATGAAAAATACTGATAATCGCGTATAGATCTATTTCTTCCTACGGGGTCATTTACCTTAAAAGCATCATCAATCTCATCCTGAAACATTTTATATTAACGTAGTTGATCTAAATGTTTAACCGAGCTAACCCAGAGCCAGCAATTTTTCTTAACCGGGCCACGGCAATTTTATTAATCGCGCTACCTATCTTTGGTGGCATTTGTTCCGTAGATTGTAGTTGAAACTTTCTTCGTTGAAATACATTTCCACTTTTCCTTGAATTTCTATTTCCACGTTTTGCCAACGACATAAGTTTTTTTTTTTTTTTGCGCTACCTAACATATCAAATGCGCTATCACCGATAACTTTACCAGCTCTATCACCGAAAACCCCAATAGCTTTTGACGCTATTTCCTTACCAACAGGTAAAATCTTTGGAGCAATTCTAGTAAATAATCCAGTGACAATATCACCAAGTCCATTTCCATACGTAAGTTTATAAACCGGTAGTCGCGAGTTTACAACGTAAACCGGTCATGCTCTGTTCATACAACGATGTACTATCATTTTTATTTAAATGCTATTTGTCTAATCACTGTAATAATCATTGGTAAGTTCATCGATGAAACTGCGATATAGTCCGATATCCATCACACGTCCTTGAAATAACCGTTGACAGATTTCAGTTGCCTCGTTAATTATTTCCGGGGAATTATTTCCAGCTCGTACTCCTCCAATGAGAACTTCCAACCGTGATATATCATCAAGGACGCATCTTGAACAAGGCATCAAATTACCACCACGATAACCACTACCTTGAGGTTCTTCTCTAAATATATCAAACTCAGGTTCTTCTTGTTGAGGTTCATCAATAGCAGGTTCTGGTTGTTTTCGTGGTCCTCCTCGTCCTCGTGGAGATGGTTTTACACGTTTTCGTTCTTCTAGTCGTTCTTGTTTTAATCGTTCTCGTTCCTCTTTCTCTCGTTGTTTTTGTTCGGTTTTTAGTCGTTGTTGTTCAGTTACTAATAAACCCCTTTTTCCCTGATAATCTAAATATTTTTAATCAACAGCGGTCAAATATAACTGATACGTGGGATCTTCACTATCAATTTGTGGTAGTTTATTTTTAATTTTGTAAACTGCTTTAGCAAAATCATCTACGTTTTTGATATAACCTTTTTGCCCAAGTTTTAAATACTTTCCTTTTTGATAATATCCCAACACAGGAAGTTCTACTAAAGCAGTTATATCTTTTTTATCAATCTCTGCTAAAGTTACCTCGGTAAATCTATCTCGGAGTTCTTGAACTCGTTCATCATACAACGTTTTAGGTTTAACCGCAGGTTTAGATTCTTTTATCGTGGTTACAACTTCTCCGGTTGCCTCGGTTATAGGCTTAAATAATTCTTTGGTGTCGGCGGTAAAATCTGTCTTTGCTTGTTGACGCGCTTGAAGATTATCTCTAAAAGAATCTCTCACCGGGAGAAATTTCTTAATTGCAGCCAACCGTTCTCGTGTTAATCTAGTTATTTGTGCTTCTCCGATGTTTGACATTTTATATAAAAAATATATCGCTAATTCATCATCGTATCGGTTAGCGCATAGCGGCAGAGAGGGTGAACGCCAACAACAATATCGAAAACGTCGGCGTCGTTTTTTTTACTGAAAATTTTTCATAAATTTACTAAATTTAATGAAAATATTAATCAAGTATTTTTCAAGGAAGCCTCAGATTGCTAAATTGAGGCTTGTAAAAATTGGTCTGTTCAGCCTCTCTGCTGCTGCTTATCATTTAGCGGATATATTCCGTAAACAACTACTGTTACAAGGTAAGATTTCTCGTAGTATGGTTTGTCAATTCCAGTTAGAATTCCTGGTTTGGAATCTCTACTCACAATAATAGTTTTTTATCCTTGAGGATTGGTTCAAATTTATCCCTAATAATCCATTCACCTTCGACTTTGATAACGAATTTTATTCTAAAAAAATACCTCCTTTGAAATCCCTTGGATTTCCCGCCAAGATGTGAAGTTATCTCAGCTGCTCTTGTATCGTTCATAGTAGCATCGATTACGGGTACATTGACATCATCATTGATAATTCGAAATGTCGACCACGTATGAGATGCTCCATCGCGCTTAAATTCATTAAAACAGTCGCTGATTTTACTCAACAGGGTTTTGTCATCTATTAGACTTTTTGGTATATCAGAGATTCTATCGAGATTAAACCTAGTATTTTTCCAAGGCGTAATTTTCGATAATCTCTTGAATTTTTTCATATTATAATTAAAACAAGTATTTAAATAAAAAGTTTTTTATATAATGAATCATTGCCAATGGCTCATGATTGGATCAGTAATCCCGTGTAACAAATCATGCAGAAATGAGTTCTGTGGGTATCATATGCAAAGTTTTCGTCGGGAGAGCAATGTTCCTCTCCCGTGCCTGTATTGTGGGGTAGGTGTTAGGGGCAAATCACAGTTATGTATTAGTTGCGGTGGTAAGCGTTATAGAGAGTTGAAGCGTTAATATGACCAAAAAAAATCAAAACTCCTGACGTTGTCAATGACGTTGCCAACGGCAAAATCATTAAAACCGCTCAGGACTACATAGAAAGATTTTCAAATAATATATCTCAACCAAATAATGATTTAGACAAATAGAAGTATATTAGTATATAAATGAACCGAGAATTTCAAAGACATCCAGTGATCACCAACTACGAAGCTTCTCGTGATGGTGTTCTTAGACATTGTAAACATAAGAAATCTGTTGGGCGGGATAATGGTATGGGATAATTGGGGTTTAATTCTGGAAAGAAAACTTATCTCAATCATCGTTTCATATATGAAGTGTTTAATGGATTGATCAAGGATGGGTTTGTTATTGATCACATTGATGGTATAATTGTTTATCGAATTTACAAGCTATTTCACAGCGTGAAAACATCAAATGAAGTAGAACTGAGAAACACTCGAAAAAAAATGCTAGACCTGTAAAGTCATTTAATACTGAAAATAACACGGAGATAGTATTTCAATCCTTTTATTCAGCTGGTATGTATTTTGATATTTGCCTCCCCTCAGTACGATTTGTTGCAGAGGGAATAACCAAGACCGCTGTTTCAAAACGCTTCAATAATAGTATTCGATTTGTTTATATGTAACTATATAATCTTGCATTGTTCAAGGGGAATAACTCCCTTAGGTATAACGCGTGCGACAAATCACCAATGACAGAGTTACCGTTGGTGAACGCGGAGGTAGTTTTTGATTGGTTGGGTTTGCTATCATGAATCTGAACGAAACATAATCAATTTTCTTTTTTTTCAAGTATTAACAGAACTATTTTATATACACGTCGTATTTAATTCCTTTTTTTAGTGTGTTTTTCAAGTAGTATGTGTTACTTCAACGTTGTCAGTGATCATTATTAAACACAACAAGGAATAAAATCACCACACCTAGCTGTGCTGTTAGTCTCTAACAGCGACTTATATACGTTAAAATCGTCTTATACTATTGGGGGTTTTAAGCGTTCGAAAATCATACATGTGATCATTACAACCCATACACTTCCGGGTGTATGGATATCTTTTGGTATTCATACAACCTAGGTTTTACATAGGTTGTAATGATCACATGTATGAATGTAGACCCACCCCCGTCATCCATTGTCATTGAATCAATTCATTGTACATTATAATCTATTGTTGTGCCGTCGTCATTCATTGCACATTTGTATATAACCATTGTCATTAAATCAATTCATTGTATTATACCATTGTCATTGCATCTGTATATAACCATAATCACCTATAATCTATTGTTGTACCGTCGTATACTATCGCCTACACACTAGATCATGGGGTTGTAATGTGCCGTATGTGCCGTCCTATATGTATACAAGCGCTTACACACTAGATCAATGGGGTTGAATGTGCCGTCGTATATGTATAATACAAACGCATACACACTAGATCATGGGGTTATAATGTACCGTCGTATATGTATAATACAAGCGCTTACACACTAGATCATGGGGTTGTAATGTACCGTCGTCATCTATTGTATATAACCATCATCATCGTAATCGCATTAAGCTTCTGGACATGTTAAGATGACCAACACCTTAGCGGGTCCAGAATTCATTTTGTGGAATTGCTTTGTAATTTCACTCAAGGAGTTTCCATCGTAAATGAAAAATCGAAGATTTTCACTTGCAATTTCAAGGATTTCCAACTCATCAATTAAACAAATATACTTTTTCATATATATGAATTATGAAAATCTCAAATGTATTATTTTGGAAATTAACAAGCTTGAAGATCAAAATATAAAACTATGTTCGGGGTTAGATTGTGATCAAATAATGACCGATTTTGACAATATTGAATTTGCACAAAATAATGGAAAATATGTACTCGCTAAGAAATATTATTTAATTAAGCGCATACAAAACCTTATCCGTGAAAGTTTAGTTAATACCGAAGACGTTAATGTGTTTGTACCATTATGTAAGATAGTAGAGGATGTTAGGAAGCAATTAAGTGCAGAGTATGAACAAAGGAAACTTATTAATTGTAAGGTGAGACAGATAAAAACTCTAATCGATCAGGCTGATCCCCACGCGTAGAGAGCCTCCTTTGTTGTATAACCGGTACACAGGTAATGCATGCGTCTCCGATTACTGAACAAATTTGTAAAACCTGTGTCAACAACAGGGAAGTAAAATTGTCATGTATAATACCTGTTAGTGTGTGTGACAACAGGGAAGTATAAAAGTTCATGTAGTGATTTTTTTAGCTGAAAATTCTTTCAGAATTTCAAAATCGTGAATTGCAAGGCGATTTCAATGAAAAATTTTAGAAAATATGTAAGATTTTTTTAAGATTTTGCACGGATAAGCATGAATGAGCATACTGCATTATTTGATCACGGGTTAATCTCACCATGGTTATAACGTTTTGCTGAAGATTTAACAGTTGATAATCAGTCAATAGAAACTTTTCATCGCCGAGGTTATCTATGACTATATCCACGTAGAATTCACTTGTTGTGTTGCCCCCGAATACCTCTCTGATAGCGTCCACAAGACGTTCTTTGTCATGGATAGATACTAGCACGTGTTGATACATTATTGAAGTTCTTTTAGATTTTCTAATTGTTGAAAAATACTACACACACAGGTTGAAATTTCATTGATTTTGTTAAAATTTCATTGATTTTGTTAAAATTTCATTGATTTTATTAAAATTTCATTGATTTTGTTAAAATTTCATTGATTTTGTTACAATTTTATTGATTTTGTTAAAATTTCATTGATTTTTCACTTTTTTTGTCATTTTTGTGTAATGCGTCGACAGATTTTTCATAAAATCAACGGTGAAAAACCCCCGAATTCATTTAGAGAAAATCGATTTTAGTTAAATTTCGATACTTTTTAATATAAATTTAACGTGTTATCGTTGATATTTATCGAATATTCGATGTTTTTTACGACGATTTTACGTTGTTGAATGATTAGTTTGTTGAAAAATTTAACTAAAATCGAGTTTCTCTAAATGAATTCGGGGGGTTTTCACCGTTAATTTATAAAATTTATGATTTTATGAAAAAACTTTCAGAATTTCACTACAGAATTTTTACGATTTCACATCTAGCGTTATTTGTAGTGTTTCCCCGCGAAGGTCAATTAGGTTAAATTCTTGGTCGGTTATTGAAAAATTCATCCTGGACAGAAATGGATTAATGGGCTCCAAGTAAGTCTAATTAGCCAGATTTTTCACTATAAGACTTACCGGGGATACGTCTGGAGAAAACGTGTACATGATATATCCTTGATTGGCGCTGTTTGATTTTGAAGTATCAATTGAGAAACTTCCTAAGATACCATTACAGATAACGTGTATTGCAATAACAGATGATATATCAACGTTGCCGGGAGATCTATGTTTGTTGTTGCGGTACACTGAATTCGTTGATGTTAAAATTTCCTTCGGAGGATTTATCTTAAACCATAACGCGTGAATCTGTGGGAAGAATTCATCAATGACGCTATTCATTGATGCTTTCATCGCTGGTACATCCCAACCTTGGAATTTCATAAATACTAAATTGTCATTGGTGCGTGAAAACACCCGTTTGAATTTTTCTTTGTTAGTAACGCCAGCGTTTCCAGATTTATCTTCGTAGACCAACGAGAGTAATCTATCATTGAGGAAATTCATATCAGCGATAATTTGATTTAGTTGTTGTTGTTGTTGTTGTTTGATTGTACCACGCTGAGTTGTTAAATCTAACAATAGAGATCGTTGTAGATAATCTCGCAACTGTGTTAATTTCATCTGGAACATTTGCTACATCGAGTTGAAAATCCCAGTTAAGTGATTTCTCTGAGACCACAATTACACCTTGGTCACCAAGAGCAAATCTCCACACTATTCTACCATATTCGTTGTATTCATATTTTCTAAGTGTATCAGTTTCTGTTCCGTCGTAGACATCATATGAATATTTTTGATAAATATCTTGAGGTCGTGGAAAACTAATATCGAAGTTGTAATTGAACTTTGGATCTGTTGTTTGTGGATCATTAGTGAAAAAGTCGGATTTGCTAGGTTCCGGCAATTGATAATGAACCGCGGGAAGATTATCTAGCCATGCTTTGTGAATCCGTGGGAAATTTTCATCGATGATATCACTGATTTCTTTACGTAATGCTGGTATGTCAAATTTTTTTACAAGAGGACTAACTGATTCACGCTCTCCTTCAGGGACTTTTAAATCTTCTTCTTTTTTTTAAAATTCTGAATAAATTTTTCTAAGTCAGAGATAATTTTATTACATATTTCTATATACTTGATGACATTATCTCGGTTATGTGGGATTTTACTTATTGTATTTTTTAAACGAAGACGAAAAAAATGTAAAGATCTATCTAAATAAATAGTTACATTAATATACATATTATTATGCAAAATTATATTTTCTAAATTTGGTGGATTATATGTAAAAGAACGAATATCATCAACATCACCATAATCAAAAATGTGATTTCTTTTTGGTGGAAACATAATCGGATTTCAATGGTTCCGGTGGTAAATCTTTTTTATCGATGGTCTCTGGAATAAACTCAGGATAACCTAATAATCTTCTAATTGAGCTGTTATATATGTCTACGGAGTAATCCGGTGAATTTACTTCGATGACCGTTGACAGCAGCGGCTCGGATCCCTTTATCTCAATAGGATATTTATCAGGTTCATCTTTGATGTCGATTTTATTCGGTCCTGTGATTGCCTGGATTGATTCTATGATAGCTTCATTGATATCTTCGATATCGTATACGCCTGTTGGTAAATGTATTGTATATGTGGTTGGTTCGGATTTTGTTCCATCTGGGTTAGTTTTTCTATACGTGAATGTAAAACTGTTATTGGGAGGTTTACCATTAAACGGTGCTGATCTTACATTTGGCCAACTGTAGTAGCATCTTAATTCCGTTAACGCGATTGCAGATACCGCCAACGGAGGATTAAATTCAATGCTGAATTCTGGTGTTTTCGTTACCAGCGAGATCAACTTTGTTTTTATGTTGGCGGTGTTTGTTGCTATTCGTTGAAGGATTTCTTGCGATGACATTGTTATTATTGTTACTGTGCTCCAACTTTGAAATCGTTGAATCATACAGCCGGACCATCTTAGAGAACTCTTCATCTGATATTATTTGATCATCAGTCGATGACGAGATCAGCATTGACAATTCTGAATAAGCGTTTGACACAGTGATAAGTTTAATAGTGTAGTCGTGTAATTTCCGCAGAGAACACGATGATATTTTTTTTTTTATCGTGGTAAATAATCCAGCGATTGTTGCCGCCGCAGATATACAAATTGGTACAACAACTGGAGCTATCATTACCACCGAAGATAGTATTATTCCAGCGCCTGTGATTACGCCTGATACCGAGTAAACAGTTATATCTAACGCGGTTATTCTACGCTGGTATTTTTTCTTTTTGGTTTTATACTCGGTGATTAACGCTTCAAGTTTGTTTTGAAACTAGCAGCAGAGAGGGTGAACAGACCACGTTTTCAAGCAAAAATAAGGCTTCCCACAAATCTCATTTTAACCGAAAAAAAAAAAGTCTCCATTTTTGTAAAACGGAGATTTTACGATTTTGCTCACAACGATGTGCTCATCCACCCTCTCTGCTGCTAAGGGAGATAAATTCTTTATAGATTAATCTGCCACAACTTATAACATTTACCTACTAAGTTCCCTTGTATTATGACGTCAAAGGAATTTGTCGCCTGCTATATTACCTGTAACTAGGCGCGCCCACGTGACTGTAATGGAGATATAATACATGAGTTTCGAGAATAAAACTTTTTATTGTCGCTTGTGGGCTAAAACTGAATTATTTAAATAGTTGTATTTTTATTTATCTACATATCTCATGTGTGGGGGTTGGTGGACTAGCAGTAAAGCAGACAGCTAACTCGTTCTTTTCAGTACAGACGTTCTTATAATGTACGCATTACCTATGTTCGCTCAGCCGGAACGCGAGTGTTTCCTATTCATTGAAGTAGGTGGGCGTGGTTAAAATTCCTTGTATACAGCTCTTTATGATCTAATCGATAATGCATTTTTGTATAGAATAGGGAAAATATATGTTGTTATTTAAAAAACTGTATTATTTTGTTTAATGTTTCATTTAAAATAATTGTCTCATTTAAATGTTGTGAAACAGCATTAATAAGTAATAAGGAAATAAAATAACATACCCATGAAACGACGCTGCTGAAATAGTCGCCTTATATAGTATATCAAAGGTATTAAGCTTGGGGCTTTCGAAAGCCATTGCGACCGATCAAAACTAACCAACGCCATTAACCCAGGCGTGTGGTTGTCTTTTGTTCACAATCATGCAACCGGGTTAATTTAATTGGTTGCTTTTGATTGGTTGATTGGCCGTAGAAAATCCGCCCCGTCGTTTCATGTTTGTGCTGTCTTGTGCCGTCCCACATCATTACCATCATCGTTCCATTGAATTATAATCCATCCTTAATTAAGTTAATTAAGTATATGTTACGCCTACAATCTGCCGCAACACTCGAGCGGAGATATATATGGCATTGTGCCGTCCATGTTGTGACGTTACCCCAAGCATATCTTCTGGGCGGTCTAAGATGGCGTTTGCCACCTTAGGCCTCCCGCCGGAGATGTATGTTTCGGGTCCCCTTGGGCTTACTTGGATGCGAAGGCACCCAAGGAGTTCCAAAGATGTGTTGTCATATATGTTTTGTTTTTTTTAATAATTAGAGATACAGTATACTATATTTATAATAAATATAAATAATGGATATCAATGATGTAAATGCTATAATTGCTGAAATCTCAAATTTAAATAATAAAGGGGTATTATTATCTGAAAGTCTCGACTGTGACAGGATTACCTCGGAATATGAAGATATTGAGTATCAGTCTAGTAAGGGTCGTTATGTTTTACCTAGGATGTACAGGCTCGTGAAAGGAATTCAAAAATCCATCAATGCTTGTTTGTACGGTAACGACATTAATGTATTCATAACGCTATTTAGCACCGTTGAAGCAATACGTCAAAAGCTCGGCCAAGAGTATCAAAAACGAGCTGAAATTAGTTCTAAGGTTCGTGATCTTAGAAAAATGTTAAACGAGGAAAAACCCGTATCTTAACCACGTGAGCGTTACTATAAAATAGGCTTTCAGTAATTTTTATTAAAAATAAATTTTTTTTTAGCGTTTTTTGTAACACTTACATAGGATTTTCTCCTGAAAGGATACTCAGCAGTCTGGACTTGCCCATGCAGTTATGTGCATAATGGATGATCTGGTCGTAGTAGCAAGTAATCACCGCGACGCCTCCATTTTCACGTAGTTGTTCTTGTTGCCGCGTCGTTAACACAAATCGTTCATCGCCGTTCTCAGATATTACAATTCTGAAATCCCCAGCGATGTTATTTCTGAAACATTCGCGGATAGCGTCGTACAGTTTAACCCTGTCGAAGATGAATACGTTAGCTTGATGGTACATTATTTAATAACTAAGTTATTTAATTGTGATGGAAACCCAAAGGGTTTTACATTTGAAAAATTAGTTCATAAACAATATATGGTAGGTGAATCGCTTACAACTAGATTAGCCCGAGAGCGGCTAGCAGCAATTAAAAAGTTTATACCGGTTCGAGACAGACTTCGCGAGAAACTTCAACAACGACAACAAGCGCAGACTGACTTTTCTGTGTCAAGTGAACAACTGTTTACTCCGATAACAAGTGCGACCAAAGATATGAAAACAGCAACTGAACGAGCAATATACGGAGATATTCCTAAGGAAGGCAAGCGACGAGAAGTGCCTGTTCTTGGTGTGCTTGAAAAGATATCAGCAGAGACCGGACAAACACGCGCAGGGATACAACAGTTATCCAGTGATATAAAAACTCAGCGCGAGTATGAACGACTAGCTGATATTGATGATTCTGCGCCTGAAACTCAACCTGTTGATGTCGTCACCCCAAGAGGTGTTTCCTTTATAGACAAACTCACCGAAGGAGCTATAGCAGAAATCAAACGACCTCAATTAATAAAAATCGAAGATTATAAGATTTTTGGTGATTTCGCCGCCCAAAGCTTTCATTCTAGAAAGGACTTTTTAAAAGACGAGTATAAAAACAGTAGAATAAGCCGAGATGAATGGGCTGATTGGTTGTATAAAACGAATAAGGGGATTGGCCGTTTAAATAAAAGAGAATTGGGATATAAAGAATTTAGAAAGGGAATTGAAGAGTATGATGAAACTGGTACAACTGAGAAAACAAGCGGAAAAGGATATTCGATTGGAAATCTAAAGGATGTCTTTGACTCTACCGTGACATGCCCTGGTAACATTCTAAGTGATATATCAAGGTTAGAGGTTCTCATCGGAGGGAAACGAGCCGGAAATAACTCACCGGAAGTAATTAATGAAGCAGCTGATATCTGTAGACGATTATTTGCCGGCGGTATCATGGACATTGATGTATATCGAGAACTTATTGCTGAATTAGTTGAAAATCACAACGATGACAACGTCATTGATGATGAAAATCCAATGGATGTAAGCGATTAATCACTAATTGAAAAACTACTAGTTTTATAACAAGATGATTATACACTACAACCATGATAAACCAGTAAGCGTCTACGTGGTGAACTCACGATTGCCTGTTTATAGAGCATATTACGGAGATGGTTTCGGCAATACCATTGCGGGGTTATTTACAAGAATGGCTCCCAAGGTAGCGCCGTTAGCTAAACAATTATCAATGAAAGCCATTGATGCTATTCGTGATAAGGGAATCAATTTCGTTGGAAATCTTGCAGGAAAGGCATTTTCTGCCGCGAAAGATAAAATAGCATTATTGGTACGAAAGAAACCAGGAATGACTTCGTCAGTGGTGAAACCACTAGTGCTGCCATCAACTACAGTGATGCCTGCAAAAATCAGCAAAGCAATAAATAGTGCAGTGGAAGAAAAACTAGCGCAATTGACTTCGTCACCACCGGTAACAGATAGCGCTATC
This sequence comes from Unio pictorum, assembly GCA_030141615.1. NCBI lineage: Eukaryota > Metazoa > Mollusca > Bivalvia > Unionida > Unionidae > Unio > Unio pictorum. The sequence continues at coordinate 8,924,716 of JARLTB010000204.1, forward strand.
ATGAACGCGATAGCAGGAAGTGGTTTGAAACAAAAAAGAAATTCGAAAAATTTTCAACGACGATAATTATTGCTTTGCAATTCACCAATTGAAAACGCTAGTAATGTTATAATGTTTAAACGAACAGCTGATCCCGCGTTAGATATGGAAGCCCCAGTGCGCAAGGATGATTCCGTCCGCGATTATCAATACTATTCCTATCATGCAATACAACCCGACCTACGATCGCGAATTGAACTTCAAGTTCAAGATACCAGTAAATACTTTTTGCCATGTGAAGCATTTATTGAAGTAGAAGGAAAACTTGTAACAAATGTTGCAGCCGATACCCCATATGCAAATGATTTAAATATCCGAGTTGGTTTCGTCAACAATGGTATAATGGCGTTATTTGAAAGTGCAAGATATCTCATTGATGGAAAAGAAATTGAATCAATAGACCGCGAGGTTGATGTTGCAACAACAATAATCGGACTAGCAAGATACTCCGATGATTATACAAGATCGGCTGGTCCATCTATGATGTTTGCAAAGGATACCTCTGATAACGCTGACCACCTTCAATACATTAAAGTGTTAACACCGCAAGACACTTCAGTTGATAATCAACGAGAAGCAACTAATCCAGAACGTCGAGCTAGACCAGGAGCTGCGTTTGATATTCTTGGAGGCGTTAATAGTAATTTCAATTTAGGATTTGCAACACGAAAATTAGCATTGCAAGAACAGCAGCGATATTTTTCATGTGCGATTCCACTCCATCATATATTTGGATTCTGCAGAAATGTAAGAAAAGTCATCTATGGAGCCAAACACACAATCGCGTTAGTGCGAAAAGGCAATGACAATGATGCAATTTGGCGTACTGGTGCCGATGAAGGTAAAGTTGTTTTGAGTAAAATAGTATTATGGATGCCAGTAATGACTCCATCAATTACCACGGAAGAGCGGCTACTTTCATTTATGGAAACCGGTGGTAAATCATTGCTAAGTTGGCTAACAACAACGACTGATGCTAAAGAGGATAATGTTAATGGTACATTTACATGGCACCTGGCATCAAAACAAGGCGTTTCAGCTCCACGTCATATATTTATAGCGCTGCAGAATAGGAATCGATTAGGTTCCCAAGAACGCAGTCATATGATATTTGATCGGTTAGGGGTAAGTGAGGTTTCACTGAGAATAAACGGACAACAAGAACCATCTGAGGATATACAGCTTAATTACGGAAACAACCAAATAGCACGTGTGTATCATCGGATGCTGTCATATATGGGTCGTGATCAAAATGTTGATACCGGTTTGCAAATATCGCAACTCGATTTTAAGAACTTGTATCCAATTTATTACTTTTCACTGGAACATCTTGATTTAACAAGGCAATCCGTTGTTGACATACATTTTAGGGCTCGTATAGATCCTGGCGGTGTTGATTATAGAGCGGTTGCTGTTATTCTCAGCGACAAATCAATGTTGTTAGAAGGGGCTGGCGGACGAATGAGACTCGTTGATGCACCAGTGGAAAATCTATGATTGAAATCGTAAACGATTTTCACAATTAGATCAATTGAAAGCATAAATGTGTTTTACAATAAAATGACATATAGTGTTGTTAGTGTCAAGCTGACTGATGGTCAGGTCAAGAAATTGCGATCAAAATCCGCTAAAGAATGTGGAACCACAATAACGTTAAAACCAGCGCAGATGTCCGGCGGTACACATAAAATATCATTAACGGATCGTCAAATAAAACATTTTAATGATGCAATGAAAAATAAGCGAGGAGTTCAAATAGAATTTTCAAAAGCCGCAGTCGCGAACATGATAAAATCAGGTGGTATATTTCCATTGTTAGCCGCAATACCAGCATTGATTGCAGCGGCTGCCCCAGCGGTGGCGAAAGCGGCAGCGTTGGGAGCCGTTGGTACCGCGGCAGGGATGGCGTTGAAAAAGGCAACTGGGAAAGGATATAAAAAAAAGGGAAAGGGGTTGTACCTACCAGGAACCCCGTATTCATGGTACAGCGGGAAATCCGTGAACGGATCGGGTCTAAGAAGAATACCAGGAACGGTTTATTAATTGAGGAACCTATGGTTCCCAAATCTTCGATTTCCGAATCTTCGATTTCCGAACCTATGGTTCCTATGTCCAATTTTGATTTAATTGATGCTGCTAAAAAACTAGCGATAAAAAACTTCAGAGGGGTTTTTATGAGAGATCAATTACCGAGAAAACCAAATAACGTTGAAACCGGTATTATCAATCTTGATAACAGCAGCGGATCGGGAACTCACTGGGTTGCATACGCGATTGATCCACGTGGGATTGTCTATTTCGATTCATATGGGTTAGCTCCACCAAGCGAGTTTATGCGGTATATAAATTCTTCGATGAAACTCAAAAAGTTTCCGATTTTTTATTCCACGCTGCCAACACAACAATTAAATGATCCACCGATATGCGGCCGTGAAGTATTAAATGTCCTCGCGGAGATTTCATTAAAATCCTTTGGATCTCCGTGGAAACAACCTCATCTGGTTGTAAACGAATACACGAGTGGGAAATTACAAGGATCAATAAATTGAAAACACAAGTTACGCTAACAATAATGATTGATATTTGGGGACAATCTCTGTCAATGTCGGAACCCACCGAGGAAACGTCTGCGGGTTCTATCGAGGATGTAAAAAAAATAATTGAAGATGAAATCGCTGAGATGTTAAATTTAATAGATGTTGACCCGAACGAATTAGTTGTATTTCAAGATCGCCAGGGTAAATTGAAAAGCAGTAATATATCCGTGAATGACATTTTGATACGGCAGAGCGATGCCGCTGAAAACTCTATTGCGCTTTATTCCAGCGGTGGACGACTTAAACCAGGTGCACTTGTGTCTACGATCACCGACGCGATTGCCGCCCACGACAACACGATTGCCACCCACGGCCGTGAGCTGAATGATCTTATACGAGGTTATAATAGTTTTCGCAAAAATGTCGTACATAAATTCTTTGGAACCCCGCTTGTGGTTGGCATGACTCTAGCTGAAATTAAAGACTTGTTGAATTCATTCTTCGCTAACAAGGAAGCTGGAAGGATGATGACTGCTTCAGAAATCAAGGCAAATTATCTCGAGATTTCTAAACTAATAGAAGATCAAAAACCCACTAACGACGTAGTTGTTAAGTTTTTTGGAACCCCACTTGTGGCTGGCATGACTCTCGCTGAAATTAGCGAGTTTATCGGCAAGCATACTCACAATGCCTACATCGCTAATAGTTTCTTTGGTGTCCCAGCTACATCTACGATGACTCTCAAAGATATTAATATGTTTATGGTGAGACAAACAACACTTAATACCATCGTTGATAAATTTTTAGGGAGAACACCTGTATCTGAAACCACACTGACAGGTCCGACTCTCGCTGAAATTAAAAGCGCTATTGACGAACAAAAACCCACCAGTGAAATGGCTAAAAATTTCTTTGAGGGTTCTAAAAGTTACAATATCACTACGACATATTCTCAACTCGAGGGGGATTATCTATTCCGAGAAGGTTTGAAACTTCACCTCCTTTTGGTTTCATTTTTTAAACGCCACGATGGAAAGATAATGAAATATACCGAAATCAATAAAACCTATTCCGACGTTATTGACGATATTTCTAAACTAAAAGAAAAATCTGAAAGGGTAAAGCATGGGACCTTTGATTGGATAAAAAACTCTAATGCTAAATTGAAAGTCAATATCGAGGGGTGGCCCCATGGTATCTACAGGATGACATTAATCTCTAACAATCAATTTGATATCATCGTGAAAGGTAAAACCTACTTTGGTGGCACCGCGACAGTAATTATCGTGGGTGGAGAAGAATTTGAGATTGTCGGGGTTGATAACACCATTAGAAAAGAAATAACATGGTGTATAGAATTTATATGTGAAGTAAACTACCCCCTGATCCACTACCCGGAAGATGGCAAATAATTGAAAACACTAGTGTTTTTAAAATAACAACAATGACTTTGTCATCGACGCAATGTCGCTATGATCAAGTCAGAGAATTTCAGACTAGACTCAAAACCCTCACTGAGGAGTATCAAATAAAAATAAAAAAATACCGACGAAGAATCACCGCAATTGATGTTATTATGTACTCGGTGTCAAGCGTTCTCACTGGCGCCGGAATAATACTTGCATCGGTTATAATGATTGCCCCGGTCGTAGTTCCAATTTGCATTTCTGCGGTGGCTACAATCGGGGGTATATCAACCGGGATAGCAAAAAAGATATCATCATGCAGCCAGAGTAAACTGCAGAATTACTTACTTCAATTTCATATTGCATCAACCGCATATTCGCAGTTATCCCTGATGATATCATCGTCACTCGATAATACAATTATATCAGATAGTGAATTCTCAGCGATGGTCAGTATTTTTGATTCAGCGATATCAAAATTAGAGCAACAACATGAATATAATAACAATGACAACACCGATGGAATTAGAAAACACAAACCCAAAAAAAACCAAAATGATCTCAATAATCTCAACCATACCAGATTGTGAGTTCTCAGTGATGGTTAGTATTTATGATTCCTCGATACCAAAATTAGAAATACAACATGAGTATAATAACAATGACGACACTGTCATTGACGACACCGATGGAATTACTTCAACGAGTAGTGGAGAACACGAACCCAGTACAAACAAGCATGATATCAATAACATCAACGAGCCCTGAATTTAGTGTGAACTTCCCTTCTCCGATTCCAGTGCGTGAGATCGCGCTGGCAAAATTACGAGTATATCATAGCTGGCCTAATATCAGATCGGTTGCATTTGGCGGTCAGCAACCGAATAACGCACTGGTGTTCTCGTATAAGAATAAACCCGATGGTACTCCAGAGTGGGAAACTGTTTCGTTACCAACTGGGTCGTACCAAATTAAGCAAATCGATGCTAAAATTCAGCGTAGAATAAAATCAATCACTGGAAAAGAATCAAAAATAGCTATTAATCTTCATCAACCGACGCTCTCGTCGTCGATCGAAATAAGCACAGAGGGATACATTGTAGATATCTATAACAGCTCGTTAAGAACAGTGTTAGGATGGCCTGAAAAACCACCGGAAAATTCCACCGCCGACTTAACCACGGACGTACAATCATATCATGAAATCAATCCCAGTTATCGAGATAATTTATCTGATATAAGAAAAGGAAGAATCGCCGATAGATTTATATTTACCAACAAAGACACATTGCAATGGGATTTTATCATTAAAAGAACAACCGACTCATCTGTTACTATTTCATTTACGCTAACTGACGTCCGTGGTTATTTTAATGAAATTAAACAATTATATGAAACACAACTAGAACAACTACGGAAAACAAAATCGCAAAAACACGTTGAAATAATAAATCAACTTATATCGGATATGGAATATATCTATGAACTAATTATTCAAACAATAATTAATGACAACAGCGACAATAAACAACGATTCCTAACCGATTACAATATCACAGAGGACAATCTGCGTAATTTCAAGTTTCCCGGGTACAAAGCTGATGAACTAGCAAGAATTGTTAAAACCGATATCAAGGCGCTACAAAAACAAGATCCATCTGTCCTCCTCAAATATAATAATGACCCAGATGGCGGTGGTAGGCATATCGCTCCGTTCAACGTGAATATATCCTCAGTGATTGCGCTCAATTTAGTATGTGATGCAATTGAAGGAAGCTATCAAATTAATCTCGAACGATCAAATCAAGCTCAGCAAGGATATATTCTTTATTCGTTTGCACCAACAGCTCCTCCAGGATTCCTAATTATTGAGAACCCAATTAATCCTGTCTACATGCGATGCCATAATAATTCGTTAACGAGAATTAATTTCAAACTCACCGACCAGTCAAATAATCTGATTGATTTACAAGAAGAGGTGTTAGCGATTAGTCTGTTTGTAAAGTCGTAAAGACTTTCAATCCTAAAAATCTTCGATTTTCAACAAAGGATTTTCATCCCCCCCCCCCCAGACAAGGTCTGGGACAAGGTCTGGGACACGATATCGTATCGGACTCGATCAAATTTTCGGTTGAACTCGTAAAAGAATTATTAACCCACAAATGAAACATTTGCAGCAGCAGAGAGGGTGATGACCACATCGTGCAACCTTGAATCGTTTAGGTGTATACGAATTTTATTTTATGACCATTTTTTTTAGACAGAGCAGTTTTAATTATATTTTCTGAAACAAATCGTATTGAAGCCCTACAAATGTCAAAGTATCTACTGGCTTCATTTATCGATTGAAAGCTTCTCTCTTCATTATTTTCTAAATCAAACGATTTAACTCTCCTAGGGGGTTTTGCATGTTTGCCAGTTCCACCTAATTTTGCATTCCGACTTTGTGAGACGGCTTGAAGATTCACAAGACAATTATCAGTCTTCACGCCATTTATGTGATCAATCACAAATCCGTCTTCGATTAATCCATTATGACATTCAAAAATAATTCTGTGACAGAGATATGTTTTATTTCTAGCACTAAACAACAAATACCCCATATTATTTAGATATCCAACCGGGTTTTTTAGTCTGCGGTGCCTGACAACACCATCACTGGAGGCTTCGTAATTAACGAGCACTGGATGAGGTCTGAAATCTTGGCTCATTTATATAATAATATTACTTGTCTAATTTATTATTTGCTTTAATTATAAGTCTATCAATGTAGTCTTGAGGGGTTTTGATGATTTTGTCCTTGATTTTATCAAGGACGTTAGGGTCAATGATTCGTTTGTCATAGTAGCGTTTTAGTTCCCTGTATCGTTTACCCCCACAAGCAAGACACAACTGCGATTTTCCTCTAACGCCCACCCCACATTGGAGGCATGGAAGAGGGCCAAAACTTCCTCGCCTAACGCTTTGTAAATGATACCCACAGAATTCGCTTCTGCATGATTTGTTACACGGGGTTGTTGATCCAATCATTAGCCACTTGCAGTGATTCATTATACTATATTTTTCTATTTAAATACTTGTTTTAATTATAACATGGAGGAATTCAACAGATTATCCAAAATTAAGCCTTGGAGAAATACTAAATTCATTGATTATAACATGGCAGAGTTCAAGAGATTATCCAAAATTAAGCCTTGGAGAAATACTAAATTCATTGATTATAACATGGCAGAGTTCAAGAGATTATCGAAAATTAAGCCCTGGAAAAATACTAAATTCAATCTTGATAGGGAGTTCCAAAGATTATCGAAAATTAAGCCCTGGAAAAATACTAAATTCAATCTTGATAGAGTCTCTGATACACCAAAACGTCTAATCGGTGATAGAACTATACTCGGTAAAATCAGGGAGTGTTTTAATGAATTCTACCGAGACGGTGCAGCATACTGTTGGTCGACATTTCGAATTATTGATGAAGATGTCAATGTACCCATCATCGATGCTACTATGAACGATAAAAGAGCAGCTAAGATAATTTCACACCTTGGCGTAAAATCCAAAGGTGGAAATGCAAAGGTGGAAATCCAAAGGATTTCAAGCAAAGCAATTCCCAAACAAAGCAATTCCCATCAGAAGTATTTTTTCAGAATAAAATTCATTATCGAAGTCGAAGGCAAATGGATTATTAGGGATAAATTTGAACCAATCCTCAAGGATAAAAAAACTGTCATTGTAAGTAGAGATTCCAAACCAGGAATTCTAACTGGAATTGACAAACCATACTACGAGAGATCTTATCCTGTAACAGCAATCGTTTATGGGATATATCCGTTAAATGATAAACCCGATATTGCAAAACTAGCTCCTATGAAATATTCACCGTTGACTTCGTCAAGGCTCAATTGTGTAGCAACACGGGTAATGGAACACTTCACAAATGCATCCCGAGGAAATAAACTAACTGATCTGCGACGTAGGAAAATAACCGAATGGGAACTGACAGTGAAACAGCACGGTGCAAAGATTTCTGATATAGCTAAATTAGAAGCATCATTAAAATTCCCAATATCAGTAACAACAATAACCGGAGAAGTATTATACGAACCGAAATATCAATCGCGAGGGGCTCCAATACAAATTATTGATCATAACGAACACGCGTGGACACCTGCAGTAACAATATTTCCACGAGATAGAACCGTGAGATATATCCCCCGGAAATTTTCCGGGGAATTTTCCGGAGAATTTTCCGGGGATGTTTTCTATGAAGAGAAATTATTTGATGCTATTCATGCGTTGTGTAAAGATGATCCTGTGTCAGTGTGGTTACTTAGTAGTGCTGGTTCCGAATCAGGATTTGATCAATTTGTAAGACCAAATGGTGAATTATATCGCGTTGAAGAATTAGATAACAGAATGAGAAAAATCGCTAGTGATTTTTCACCAGAGAGTTCCCATGAAAAACTATTGACGGATAGTTTTACTATTCCATCAGTGGTAGCTCACTTCGCAAGAGAAAAAAACTCATGGCGTCCAACACGAAGTGATTTTCTCGAGGACGTTAAATTGAGTTGCATCGAATTTGGTCATGGAGGACTGTGGAATACGAAATACTCACGTGATGGTATGATTTCAATTGATATAGCCGCGTGTTATCCCGGAAGTTTTCTCGGGTATGGGGAATGTAGTAACTATTTTAAACGATTTGGACACCCCACGCATGAAATGACTCGTGTTGCGATTAATGGGCCATTACCTGATTTTGATTTAACCGGATTCGCTCGTGTGATATCATTTGAACTCGCTACAGGGTTACATCCGTGTAGTTATGTTTGGCTTGGTAGACATATATCTGAAAAGGCCTGGATGCCAATAGTGTTACTACGATATATGATTGATTGTGGCATGCTGATATCGTTGATTGTTTCCGAAGCTATTATATGCTATCGAGCTCAGAAAGAAGTTTGGCTACCACACCCCGATCTAGATCGTATAATTAGCGAATTGCGAAAACAATTCCCTGATTTCAATGAAGAACAAATCATGAATTGGTCTAAGAAGTTATTTGAAATTAAAAAAGAACAAGCAAAGGATTTTGGACGAAGAATAATCGGTAAATTTACCCAGGGTGGAAGATACGACAATGCAAAATATTCTTCGCGGTTGATCATAGACGTCGCTGAATACGATTTTCTTGTAACGGATTTAACGAAACAGGGAAAACTTGTATCCCGTAAGGATGCTTTTCTATCCAATGGTGAGAAATTGGGTACGGTTGTTACCTACTGTGATGGATATAATTCCCAGTACACACATTTGAGAAGTTCTATGCTAGCTTATGCTTCTATCAATTTATTTTCGATGATAAATAGATTTCCTAATACCGCGGTTAGAGTAGCTACTGATTCGATGTATATACACAATAAATACAAATCAGATGTAGCTAAATTCACATCCCAGGAGGAAGCGTGGGGATGTTGGAGATTTAAAAAGGAGACGCTACATGAGTATTGTGAATCGGCAGATGTTACCATGGATGAAAAGTACTTAAAATGTGATGAGATTCAATCAGAATTTTCTAATGCACCACCGGTATCTGATCCAATATGTAGATACAAGACAGTTTATTTAAACGGTTGTGGTGGGTCAGGAAAGACAACTCGTGCAATTGAATTATATCGTCGTGGAAACGCTAGCGTTTCTAACATGATTGTGTTAACACCGACTCACAGACTCGCCAGAGAGATGATACAGCGAGGGGTAAATGCCTGTACTTATCATAGTTTCTTTCGATGGAAAGGCGATGAATGGACCCCTGATCGAATGGGTGATAAATTCATTCCTGAAATCATAATTTGGGATGAAATATGCACGGTATCGTTGAGAGTATTACAAACATTTCTCGAGTGGTTGTTAAACAAAAACACAAAAGTCGTCATGTGCGGTGATCACGGCCAACCACCACCATTTGTCGGTGGATCTCCACATGAATGGCTAAAGGGTTCTGTAGACTATTATGAAGAAATTAATACCGACCATAGATCACTTGATGAACAATTACGCGAGTTCAAAGCACTGATTAGATTACAACCGGATAAAATCCAATGCGAAATAGCGCGTGAAATAATTTCAGAAACTCCCATGAATGATTTCTGGGAAACGTGGAGACCAAATGATTTGATAGTAGCAAGTAGAAAAATAGTCAGAGACACACTTCAGATGAAGTTATTTGAAACGCATAAAGAAAAATTTGCAACACTTCCAGTACCGTTGTGTTATAGGCCTTCAGATACACGAAAGCAGAATATTGAAGTTGATATTCCAGGGAAGAGTGAAAAGCAGATTCTCGTGTTAAATGATATTGTGCTGGTTGATATCAGCGTCGTCGAAAATGCATTGCGTGCTAATAAATCCCCATGGACGCTAGGATACGCAGCGACGATACATTCTTCACAGGGATTAACTATATCGGATACAATTGTTTGGATGGTAGATAATCGCATCGAATGGTCGAATTTAGTCTATCTCGCAGTATCCAGAGTACGAAAAATAAATCAACTTCGAAGAGTTGTCTTCGATGATGAAATCATTGGTGGCGATGATAATGACACAACAATAAGTGATATTGATGTTAGCATCATTAATAAAAAACTCTCCGGTTACAAACAACAGGACAAAAAAAAAACAACGAGAATTTGATATTGATGCTAAATTAATAATTACGCTGAAACAACAACAGAATAATCACTGCGCGAGTTGCAATTGTATAATGCGTTGGCAGTATTCGGATAAAGATCCTCGCCAATTTACCGTAGACAGAAAAAATAACAGTCTCGGTCATGTCAGAAACAATGTGATGTTGACTTGTCTTGAGTGCAACAGACGCAACGGCGCTAATTAAGACCCCGCGGTGGTAATTGAGTATCCTCGGGAATTACCTGTAATTGTTGTCGAGTAAATCCTCGTTGAGGGGCAGTTGAATCCAGTTTATAGACTGGAGGTCTACCCGTAGATCGTGTTATACTAGATATCTTGTGTGCAGTAACACTCCAAATAGGATCAGTAGCCCTTTTTCTACCCCCTTCAAGCTCTCCTGGTTCGTATAAGTACCTAACAGTGACATTACTACCAAGAATTGGTTGGGAAACGCTAGCGTTTCTAGGGAAATCTTTTTGTGGTTGTACGGGTATAGACTTCTTTTTAATAGCGTTCCTAGGTTTCATGTTGATTGTTCTAGTGATCTCATTATTCAGTGCGGTAATCACAGCTGGTAACCTTTTAACCCATTCACGGGATCGCTTTTCTTGAATGAATTCTTTTGCGTATTGATATCCAAATAACCGCTCAGCAATCGTCCGATTAAATCGTTCGACAATGGCCTGATCGCGATGTAGCGCAGTATGCCCTCGTCGTATGGTGACATTATGATTTTTCATTGTAGATAGAACCGCACCCTGAAATTCCTTGCCAGGATCAACCTGCAATAGATTTGGCCAGTGCAGAGGACCTCGTCGATAAATCCTTTCAAATGCAGAAGCAACTTCAGTGGCTGATTTTGTTTTTAACGGTTCTGCTTCTTTGTATCGACTTGCAATATCAACTACGGTTAAAGCGTATTTGTAACCACGATCATGTGGCAGAAATAATATATCAGCCTGATGAACTTCATTAGGAGCAGTCACATCAAAATGCGAGAATTGAATTTGTTCAGGCGGTGGTAGATAAATTTGCCATAGTGCCTGTTTGGATAACCAATCCTCCGCTGTAGTTTTTTTCACTTTTGCAGCGCTAGCGAGTTTATGGACTGCTGATTTACCCCTCCAGTATCCTCTTGGGGAATAATAAATTGATTCCATATTATTAATTACCGGCACCTAACATCAATTTACTTTTCATAGCCGATTTTATCAAAAAGGAAGCCAATTTTTCTTTGAAGGATTTATCAGGAATAGCATTTAACGCATGAATTAATTTCACATCTGCTAGATGTCTGTGTTGCAGATTGCTGCTTTTATAAGCAACATCATGAAGGTGACAGGCCTTATCAATGGCGTTTATTGGTTCTTCACCGGGGTTGGGTTGATTTTGATTATTGAGTCTGATATCAAGTCTGGTTCCCGGTCCACAGTAGCTATATCCTGGGAGGTGCTTTTCTCCGGGGTACTTTGCCCATGGGGTTCCAGGGAGCTTTGCCAATTTGGCTGCGATATCACCTCCTCGTTTTTTTTTAAATCAGATTTCATAGACACAAATCTAAATTTCTTTGTACCACATTGCACGCATTTACCAGAAAGCGCTGATCGGTTATTTTTAGTTGTAACCGTCGTCACATCATCTGTGCCAGTACGCGTTTTACACTTCACACAATATAGATCCATAATTTATGTATAGAAATATGGATATAATTGATTTTTCGGCGACTAAAACAAGAGAACCAATTAAGCATCATGCAGCGCTACCAAACTCTATCCGGATGATTATAATCGGGCCATCTGGATCCGGTAAAACGCAATTGTTGCTCAATTTAATAATGAGATGGATGAAGTGGGATAAGTTGTATTTAATTGCCCCTAGCGTAGATGATCAACGATGTTATGAAGTGTTAAAGGATTTTAACGAGAATGCTTCAGAAATTAAGGGCGAGAACGCCATTGATTTTATAACCGATATCGATGAAGCACCGAGCATTGATGATATTGATGGAGATATTAACAATTTAGTCGTATACGACGATATAATGTTGGATAAACAAAAAAATCCTGCTAGGATCTTTTCCAGAGGCAGGCATAAAAACACTGACGTGATATATGTCACTCAACGCTACACACAGATTCCAAAAGTGATTAGAGATAACTGTAATATTCTTGCTGTGTTTAACGGCGTTGATACACATACGCTACGAAATATTTGGCAGACATGGTGTTCCGATATGGACTTCAATCAATTTAAAAATTTCTTTAGTAACGCTCAGTCAACCCCGCATGGATTTATAACAATAAATTTACATGATCCTCGGACTCGATATCGTATCGGACTGGATCAAATATTCGGTTAAAATCATTTCTTATTTTTTGTTAACCCTTAGCAGCAGAGAGGGTGGATGACCACATCGTTGTGAGCAAAATCGTAAAATCTCCGTTTTACAAAAATGGAGACTTTTTTTTTTTCGGTTAAAATGAGATTTGTGGGAAGCCTTATTTTTGCTTGAAAACGTGGTCTGTTCACCCTCTCTGCTGCTAAACTCTTTGACGGTGTTATAACGGTATTCAAACACCGTTGGTGCCAATGACATCGTTTACATTTTATCTATTAACGCAGTCAATAATTCTCTGATGGAAAATCCAAAGGTGAAAATGCACAGCAATTTCCAATCAAAGATTTTCCCCTTTCAATTTAACTGTTTACTTAAATAGCTACAAATTCAACATACCATGTCATTGAAACCCTAGTTAGGTTGTTGTCGTTTGATGTAATCGTGAATTGTTCAATCATATCCTTGTCGATGATCGTTGATATCGTATTGTTTACCCCAGTTGAACTCGACGATGATATCGTGAACAACGTTGGTGTCACTAACGTTAATCGATAAATTCCCTTTACGGCTGCAGTAACGTGTAAAATATTATTTGTAGGTGTCCACGTATATGATCCGTATTGAATCTTGTATACGTTATTGATATTTCTATCATGAGGGATTTTTACTTTTTCAAGTATTGCTATCATCCTTGTTGCATCTGTTATGATGCCATTAGTGGTCGTTCTAAGATCTTCGATGGAATTTTTATTAATCGCGATTAAATCTGAAATTGATCTCGTATCACGAATAAAACCTAACCGGGAATTAATCGCGGTTATATCATCGTATTTGGTAATAATGTCTGTGAGAGTTTTTTTAATATCATCTGGTTTTGCATCTTTTCCGAAGAACTTGTCGACGGCGTCATCAGCTTTTCTAAACTTTCTTCGTAAACTAGTAAATTGCTCAACGTGAGAATCAAAATCAGTTCGTAATTTTGATAAATTATCAACGGCTACTTTTACTTTTGCGATGTGTAAATCAGCGTATGTAGGTGGGACACCAAAGAAATTATTTATAGGAGTTTCAATGGCACTGATATCCTGTTGAAGCTGATTAAACTTGGTTATATGATCGTTAAATTCACCACGTACTTTAGTTACTTGTGATGTGGAATCACCAGCAGTTACTTTAATATCATCGATAGTTTCTTGTAATCCTATAATAATATTTATTTGATCAGATAATTTTTTTAATTCATCTAAGTTTGCTATCGATGAAATAGCTTTGTTGATTATTTTTTTTTACCTGTGAGATAGTAACTGATTCAGGAGCACGTGTTACTGATCTTCCAAAAGTATCTGACATTGTTATATACTACATATTTGTTTGTTAAAATCATTCGTGAATTACTTGGTAATTCGATTTCATCATCGTGTACTCGTGGATGGCTTTGTGAGGTAATTTAGGATTTGCCGATATAATCATCAACGCGTTAAGAGTTTCTCGGCCACATATTGGAGGATCTGTTAATGTTTGCGTGGGTAACGTTGAATACCAAACTGAAATCTTCGATTTTGGGATTGGTTTACTTCGCGATTTTGAAGAAATCGTGGACACATATTTGACAAATTCAACCGGTGGTGGTAATCCATATGAGTCAAAATAAATAATCGAGGTTGGATATATCGAGTAACAAACCCAATGAGTTCCAGGTCCAGTATTATCATCAAGATTAATTATTCCAGTTTCTGGTATTTGTGGTTTTGCTGGTAATTGATCTTTCATGAATACACCTCTGAAATGTTTTATTGGGAGTTTCTTTACTGCTTCTAATAGATCAAAATTTGACATGGGTGAAATTTCGTTGAAATTATTTCGTGAAATTTCGTTGGATTTCTCTAACTGGTTTTGTAATATCGAGTAAATCGACTTCCTGGTAGTCTGAATCCGCTCCCCTTTTTTTTCTCGTTGATTTCCCCGTAATACCTTTACCCATTATCTTATTGACAACACCAGAAGCAGGTGCACCAGCTGCCCCAGTTCCTAACGCTCCAAGAATTGCCGGAGCCGCTGACGCAATCAATCCTGGAATTGCAGCCAACAACGGAAAAAATCCTCCGATTTTTATCATATTTGCTATAGCAGCTGAAGATAGCGTAATCTGAACTCCCTTTTTTTCCTTAAAAGCTTTTTTGAAGTGATTAACCTGAGTTTTCGTCAACGATAGTTTATTTCATCCACCAGTCATTTGATCATGTTTTAGCGTAATCGTAGTTCCACATTTTTTAGCTGAACTTGATTGAAGTTTTTTTATCTGACCGGGTGTCAATGTGACATTAATAGTGTTATGCGACATTTTTATATAACATTGATTGATTCAATTACAGGTTTTCCACTGGTGCATCAATGACTCTCATTCTTCCACCACCACCTTCAAGTATCATAGCTTTATCACTGAGAAGAACAGCAATTGCTCTAAATCCGTCAGGAGCGTCACCGATACGAGCCTGAAATTTTACATCAACGGTAGAGTGTTTAGAAAAATCAAGATGCTGCAACGAAAAAAAATAAAATCGGATATAATTCTTTAAAATCCACCTGTGATATTTGAAGTCCAGTATCGATATTTTTATCACGACCCATAAACGACGACAGTCGATGATAAACTCGTCCTATTTGATTATTTCTGTAATCGATAATAAGATTTTCCACGGGTTCTTGTTGGTTACGTATCCGCAATGATACTTCATTGACGCTAAATTTATCAAATATCATATGAGATCGTAATTGTAGACTGTCATCTGCAGCTGTCTTTTGAGTTCTATTTTGGTGTTGTAATACAACAAAAACATGTCTTGGCGCGGAAATGTTTTTCGTCAACGCAAGTTGCCAAGTAAAAACTTCAGGACCTGGATTAGACGTAGTAGCTGTTGTAACCTCACACCAACTCATCAACGATTTTCCTCCTTGGTCCATAAACGACAGCAACTGAGTCTCAACAGTCAACGATGGAGTCATAACTGGCATCCACAACGCTAACTTTGTCAATGTTACAATACCATCTGTTACAGGAGCAGGACCACGCCAAAGAGCATAATCATCAGTTGATCTTCGTGTAAGTGTTACAGTATGACTAGAACCAAATATCACTCGCCGGACATCTCTGCAAAATCCAAATATATGCGACAATGGAATCGTACATGAAAATCTACCCTCGTTGTCGATATTCTTTTTTCGTAACGCAAATCATGCGCTGTAATCAGGATTATCACTCACAACAACAGGTTCACTTGTGAACCATCAGCGAAGGCAGAGTTATCTAACTTTGTTAGTGTTCTTATAATAAATTGACGATGATCAGCGTGATTGGTAGTATCCTTGGAAAACATCATTGAATGACCAGCTGATTTAATAAAATCATCAGAATATCTAGCTAAACCTATAATTGTTGTTGCAATATCAACATCGTTATCAATGGATTCTATTTTAGAAGAACCAATCGAATACCGGGCGTTGCTAAATAACGCCATTATTCCGTTGTTGACAAATCCAATCCCGGTATCTTTAAGATTATCGCCGGCTGCAAATAGAGTATCGTCACCTTTCCGCAGTTGTCCTTCTATTTCGATGAATGCTTCACACGGCAAGAAGTATTTAGATGTGTCATCGAATCTAAGATCAATTTGTGACTTTACATTTGGATTTTGTGCTTGATATGAAAAATACTGATAATCGCGTATAGATCTATTTCTTCCTACGGGGTCATTTACCTTAAATGCATCATCAATCTCATCCTGAAACATTTTATATTAACGTAGTTGATTTAAATGTTTAACCGCGCCAACGCTGAACCAGCAATTAATCTCAACCTCGCCGCTGCCATTTTATTAATTGCACTACCTATCTTAGGTGGCATTTGTTCCGTAGATTGTAGTTGAAACTTTCTTCGTTGAAATCCATTTCCACTTTTCTTTGAATTTCTATTTCCACGTTTTGCCAATGACATAAGTTTTTCTTTTGCGCTACCTAACATATCAAATGCGCTATCACCGATAACTTTACCAGCTCTATCACCGAAAACCCCAATAGCTTTTGACGCTATTTCATTACCAACAGGTAAAATCTTTGGAGCAATTCTAGTAAATAATCCAGTGACAATATCACCAAGTCCATTTCCATACGTAAGTTTATAAACCGGTAGTCGCGAGTTTACAACGTAAACCGGTCTTGCTCTGTTCATACTACGATGTACTATCATTTTATTTAAATGCTATATGTCTAATCACTGTAATAATCATCGGTAAGTTCATCGATGAAACTTCGATATAGTCCGATATCCATTACATGTCCTTGAAATAACCGTTGACAGATTTCGGTTGCTTCGTTAATTATTTCCGGGGAATTATTTTCAGCTCGTACTCCTCCAATAAGAACTTCTAACCGTGATATATCATCGAGGACACTTCTTGAACAGGGTATTGAATTTCCAATTCCACCACCGCGATAACCCAAACCTAATTTTTCATATATATTATCGTTGGATTCTTCTTCTTCAGGTTCTTCTTCAGGATTTTTCATAACAGGGTCTTCTTGTCTTTTGCTTGTTCTCGTTTTTGTTCTTGTCTTAATCGTTGTTGTTGTTTTTTTCGTTCTCGTTTTGTGGGAGTTGGTGGTATAAGTTTTTGTTGAGCTTTTCCGATTTGTTTTTTTTCAACATTTCGAAATCTAACAGCGGCATCAAAATTATTATACAGATCATCAGATTTCTTAGCTTGATTAAACACTGTTTTAACCTTATAAACTACATCAATCCATTTTTTTAAATTATCGATAAAACTTTTCTTTGATTCTGGTTTTAAATAATTATATCTATCAACGAAACCAGCGGCTGTAAAATTTACCAATGATTCTGGATCCATTTTATCAATACTTTTTAAAAAATCTTCGGTAAATTTATCTCGTAGCATTTGATTTCCTCTATCAATTTTCTTTGGAAGTTTTTCCTCTGGTACAACCTCAGGTGCAACAACAGGTTTAGATTCTTTTATTGCGGTTACAACTTGTCCAGTTGCCTCAGTTATAGGCTTAAATAATTCTTTAGTATCGGTGGTAAAATCTTCTTTCGCTTGTTGACGCGCTTGCAAATTATCTCTAAAAGAATCTCTCACCGGGAGAAATTTCTTAATTGCAGCCAACCGTTCTCGTGTTAATCTAGTTATTTGTGCTTCTCCGATGTTGACATTTTATATAAAAAAGATATCGCTAATTCATCATCGTATTGGTTAGCGTAACGCAGCAACGAGGGTGAACGCCAACTATATGGCGTCTTTTTTTTTTTACCAAATGGACCATTCTAGTTAATATTTACTAGAAGGGTCTATTTGACAAATGAGACTTCCTAGTAAATATTAACTAGAAGGAAGCATCGTTGACGCCTAAAAATTTGGTCTGTTCACACACTCTGCTGCTAACGCGAAAAAGAATGTCACAAAGAAGATATATTATCGAATTGTCATGGTTTAGTAATAAAAATATGTATTTCTTCTAGGAGATACAAAGCTTATTACATCGTGTCTTCCCGACCGACAAAATGAATGTTATCACCTTAACTGAATTTTTATTTCATTTTATATATATTTGGTGAAAAGATTCTTCGTAAAGATATTCAAAGGCCGATACACTTGTAATATCATTATACAGATGTATCTACTGTTTGTTTTGAATGTAGAATAGTTAAATGACATTTATGTTGGACATGAAAAAAGAATAGCATTTTCCTGACTCACCTCCATACACTCTGACATCACATATCGTCATTCGTGTGACATTCTCTGGAGTACTAATCACTACGTACCGCCCGACTATTTCGGTTGTACATACTACGTCGATTTCTGTATGCAGCTGTTCGGTGGTATTTTGTGTGAAGCAGGTCTGAGCGATGTCTGAGGGCGGATGAAAAGAAGAATTTCTAACGGTAACTTCAAAATCTTGTAAGTCCACTGAAATTCAAATATAGACTGAAATGATCAAAGGCCCAAAATTGTTTGAGAAAGAGAAACGAAAACCCCTCTATGGAATGAACTGTATGTTAAATTATTGCTTCTGAAAATAATCAAATCATTACATTTTTGGATACTAATCATTTATAGTAGAAAACTTACATTAAAAAATTAAATTTACACCTTATGAACAGCAGTAAAATATATCATATCTCTTCTAATATTTACATTTAAAACAGCATTGCATCAAAAGACACTAAATATCTAAGATAAATGATCTGTTCCTTTTCAAAAACAAAACAAATGTATTTTTCATTTACGAATTTTAAAATTCGTTCCCATATGAACAGTTCATACTCATCTATAATTAAGCTGTGATTTAAATGAGAGTATTAACATCGAATCACATCCTTTGAAATTTAAACACAGGTATGAAACCTTATTTTCAATTGAAATTTAATACTAAAGTCATTTGTGTTTCTCACATTCAAGAGTAGATTATACATAATTACTTGTATTCATAGAAATTGTGAACTCTCGAAATTCAACTGGTCCAATGGTGTGTGAGAAATGCATTTGTTTTAATTGTCTTTTGAACAATCAATGAACTCTCTACATGTCTTATTATTATTAGTAGTATTACTAGTGGATGTAGTAGTAGTAGTAGTAGTATTACCTCCTTCGTTCGATGTGATGATGAGACCAGATATTCGGTATCTATCATTTAGATCTACTGCCATCCATGTTGTTGGCCCAATACAGCTTACAATGATTCCATCAGTTGCATTACTTCCGTCGATCAACAAATTGCTAACATACAATAATTGCTGCACTTGTTTTTTGTATGCAATATCCCCTGTGACAAGAAAAATTAACATTGACAACAATCAGAAGACAAATAATAAATTTAATATTAAATTGCTTATTACTAGAGCATTCTCTTTGAAAGATATCAGGTTTGGTAAAGGGAGCTTACTTGTGATTTATATGCTTGTAACCAACTTAGTTACCTCTAATTTAATAACGGTCGACTCGTGTCTCTCTCTCTCTCTCTCTCTCTCTCTCTCTCTCTCTCTCTCTCTCTCTCTCAAGTTACATAGTGCCTTATTCATACTGGGAAATTATTACTGTTATTATTATTATTATTATTATTATTATTATTATTATTATTATTATTAATTAGTATTAGCAAACACAGAAATACATGTCCACTCACAAATGAGAATTGTATGTTACATATTTTCGATCATACTTGAACAATACAAACAGAAATAAGCTCCTGTCT